>JAJIBD010022668.1:0-30028 GCA_021461705.1 Cryptotis parvus | reverse complement strand
TTTTTTTATTAATTTTTTTATTTTTACAATTACAAAGATATACAATAAAAAAGTTCATATTTGTGTTTTGGTCATACAGTGTAGCAGCACCCATCCCGCCACCAGTGCCCATCTCCCACCACCAACGTCCCCGGTTCCCTCCCCCCCCCCCCAGCCCTCCTCCATGGCAGGTTCTTTATTTCTTTCCATTTCTCTATCTTTCTCTTTTCCTTCCCCTCCAGACTATGGATTACAAAACATACATTAAAGGGTTGTCATGTGTATCCTTTTGCCTCTATTTAATGCTCAGTTCTAGGTTGGCATTAGTACCCTCACAATTGTTAGCACACTGTTCCATTTTCTGTCTTACCTAGCCTCTGACTCCCACACGTTTGTGATAATTTCCACCTTTGACAGGACCTCCTGATGTATGTTTCACTTGACCTTGGATATTGGTATCATAATATGTACCTATATATTTATGTTATGCAGATAAATGCAGTCATTCTGTAACTGTCTCTCTCCTTCTGGCTAATTTCGCTCAACATAATCTTCTCCATGTCCATCCATTTGTAGGCAAATTTTATAACTTCATTTTTCCTAACAGCTGCATAGTATTCCATTGTGTAGATGTACCAAAGCTTTTTATCCAGTCATCTATTTTCGGGCACTCGGGTTGCTTCCAGATTCTGGCTATTGTGAATAATGCTGCTATGAACATAAAAGTAGGGATGGTGTTTCCGCTGCGTATTTTTGGTTTCCCAGAGTAGATTCCCAGGAGTGGTATGGCTGGGTCAAATGGGAGTTCAATTTCTAGTCTTTGGAGGAATGTCCATATTGTTTTCCAGAAAGGCTGTACCAGCCGGCATTCCCACTCAACAATGGATGAGTGTCCCCTTTCCCCCACACCCACGCCAGCACTTGTTGTTCTTGTTCTTTTGAATATGTGCCAGTCTCTGTGGTGTAAAATGGTATCTCATTGTTGTTTTGATTTGCATCTCTCTGATGATTAGTGATGATGAGCATTTTTTCATATGTTTTTTTGGCCATTCGAATTTCTTCCTTGCTGAAGTTTCTGTTCATTTCTTCTCCCCCATTTTTTGATGGGGTTGTTTGTTTTCTTCTTGTAAAGTTCTACCAGTGCCTGATATATCCTGGATATTAACCCCTTATCAGATGAGTATTGGGTGAATATTCTTTCCCATTCTGTGGACTGCTTTTGTATCTTAGTCACTGTTTCTTTTGAGGTGCAGAAGCTTTTTAGTTTCATGTAGTCCCATATATTTATCTTTCTTCTAGTTGCTTTGTTAGAGATGTTTCATCTTTGAAGATGCCTTTAGCTTCAATGTCATGGAGGGTTTTTCCTATATTTTCTTCAATGTACTTTTATGGATTCAAGTCTGATATTGAGATCTTTAATCCACTTTGATCTGATTTTTTGTGCATGGTGTTAGACACAGGTCCAAATTCATTTTTTTACATGTTGCTGCCCAGTTTTCCCAACACCACTTATTGAAGAGGCTTTCCTTACTCCATTTTAGACTCAAGTTGCACCTTTATCAAAGATTAAATGATCATGTGTTTGAGGTTGGGTGTCAGGATACTCAATTCTATTCCATAGGTCCACGGGTCTGTTTTTATTCCAATACCATGCTGTTTTAATTACTACTGCCTTATAGTACAGTTTGAAGTTGGGTAAGGTGATGCCTCCCCATCTTCTTTTTCCCGAGGATTGCTTTAGCTATCCTTGGGGGTTTATCGCTCCATACAAATTTCAAGATTGTTTGGTCAATTTCTTTGAAGAATGTCATGGGTATCCTCATAGGGACTGCATTGAATCTGTATAGAGCTCTAGGGAGTATTACCATTTTGACAATGTTGATTCTCCCCATCCATGAGCAGGGAATGTGTTTCCATTTCCTTGTGTCCTCTTTTATCTCTTGGAGCAGTGTCTTGTAGTTTTCTTTGTACAGGTCCTTTACACACTTGGGTAAGTTGATTCCTAGGTATTTGATTTTCTGTGGCACAATTGTGAATGGAATTGTTTCCTTAATATCCCTTTCTTCTCTTTCAGTTATTTGTATATAGGAAAGCCACCGACTTTTGGGTGTTGATTTTGTATCCTGCCACTCTACTATATGCCTATTGTTTCTAGGAGTTTTTTGGTAGAGAGTTTAGGGTTCTCTAGGTATAATATCATGTCATCTGCAAATAATGATAGCTTGACTTCTTCCTTGCCTATCTGGATGCCCTTGATGTCCTTTTTCTTCTCTGATTGCTATCGCAAGTACTTCCAGTACTATATTGAATAAAAAGAGGTGAGAGTGGGCAACCTTGTCTTGTCCCTGATCTCAGGGGAAGGCTTCAACTTTTCCCCCATTGAGAATGATGCTCGCTGTGGGCTTTTGGTAGATGGCTGTAACTATCTTGAGGAAAGTCCCTTCAATTCCCATTTTCTGAGAGGGTTTTAATCATGAACGGGTGCTGGATCTTGTCAAATGCTTTCTCTGCGTCTATTGATAGGATCATATGGTTTTTATTTTTTCTCTTATTGATATGATGTATTATGTTGATTGACTTGCGAATGTTGAACCATCCTTGCATACCGGGATGAATCCTACTTGGTCATGATGTATAATCTTCTTGATGAGTCTTTGGATTCTGTTTGCTAGTATTTTGTTGAAGATCTTAGCATCCGTGTTCATCAGGGATATTGGTCTGTAGTTTTCTTTCTTTGTGTTGTCTCTCCCTGCTTTGGGTATCAGGGTGATATGTGCCTCGTAGAAGCTGTTTGGGAGTGTTTCTGTTTCTTCTATTTCCTGGAAGAGCTTGAACAGGACAGGCAGTAGGTCCCTCCTTAAAGGTTTGGTAGAGTTCACTAGGGATCTGTCTGGACCTGGGCTTTTGTGTTTGGGAAGTGTTTTAATTACTGCTTCTATTTCCTCAATGGTGATAGGCTTATTCAGGTATTGGAGGTCTTCTTGTTTCAGCCGTGGGAGGTTATAGGACTGCAGGAATTGATCCATTTCTTCTAGATTCTCATGTTTCACGGCATACAGGCTCTCAAAGTAATCTCTGATGATCTTTTGGATTTCTGTGGTTTCTGTTGTGATGTCACCCTTTTTATTTCTGATTCTGTTTATTTGGGTTCTCTCTTTCCCTGTCCTTACAAGTCTTGCCAATGGTTTGTCAATCTTGTTTATTTTTTAGAATGAACATTTTCTGCTATAAAGAATGATCATCTTCTTACAGATTTGGAAAATCAGATTGTGACAGGCCACATTAAACTGAGCAGCAGGAGTGCTTTATTTAAGCAGATAATAATTCCACTGTGAACTGGATAATAAAATAGTCCAGAATGTTTTGGGCAAGAGGGAACCATATGTATCACTACTCTTTTCTGCCCAGATCTCTACAGCTGAACTCTAAGTCATTTATAAATGAAACCCTTCAAAGAGAAAAGACATAAACCTGAAAAGCTATATTAAAATAGCTAATTAAGTGAACCAAATTTCTGAGCTTCACACTTTGATTCAGACTGTCCAAGAAAATGCCATATTATATTTATTTTTCTGACATAATTATTGAAATATCCCTTTTACTCCCAAATTTATCATTGGGTGCCAAGTATTATGATTATTCTTCACTCTAAACACTAAGCAATAAACAGTGATGCTGACTTTTCCTAGGAAAGGATGTGAGAGACAGTTGTACCATTAGCACACAAATCATTGTCTAAGACTAAATGAAATGTATTAGTTTTTCAGGTCCTTATAGCACTAGTAGAAAACTAAATATTCAGGCATTACATTTAATAGTTTGTTTTTATTCACACTCCCTTCCTATTCCATTAGGCTAGTTATTTTTCTAAAAAATACTCTCAGTGGAAGTATGAAAAATGTCATGATTCTTAATCTTAATTGTAACATATATTTGCAAAAAATTCAATAAATTATCTAGAATACTTCAAACTCCTAACATAAGTGTAACAGACATCGAATGCTTATTAGTATTAGTGATAATCTATACAAAACAGAAAAATCTCAAAACATGATTACCTCATACTGAAATGACTGTCATTGTAACAAGCAGTTACTCTGTGGTAGCAAACATTTCCAATTATTTTTATGCATTGGTACTGGCAAAATGCTCTAGAATACTAAAGAAAAAACAAGTTGTCATTACATTTTTCTTAAGAATACGCAGATGGATAATTTTAACCAGAGTATATTTTGCAAAATAGAAAGAGAAAAGAGGGAAAATAACACATCCTTGCTTTAGCTACAGTATAATTTCATGAAATAAAAAGGGACAGACTATTGGTAGTATTAAAAATGATTGTGATTAATCTATATGAAGCTACATTAAACTGAATGTTTTTAAGAATTCCTTCCCCTTTTACAATTGTGAGGTGAGTACTTGAAAGAAAGGAATTTTCACCTGAAATATGAAAAGAGAAGTAAAGTCCATGGTGCCACTGTTTTTTATTGAGGGGGCTCTCCAGAGTACCATGTGCTTTTGTAGCCCCATTTATCATTGTTACTCTATGCTCTGCCTAATTTTTTGGATTAGTACCAGTCTTACATCCTCACACACCATTCCCACTGCTTCCTACCACCAATGATCCCATATTCCTTCCCATACCAACCCCCCTACCCCACCAGCCTGCCATCTTGACAGGCACCTTTTTTTTGTTGTGGAAGTTTGGGTCTTATGATCTCAGTGTTGTTTACTCTGTGATTTGGGTATTTAGTTCTGTCATTCGTTAACACAATTGACATACAGGAAACTGCTTATACCCTGTCCCCAGTAGCTTCTCATTAATCTCTTGTTCCCTTTCCCTCCATTCGATTTCTTTCCTTCTCCTTCCTATACTCTGAGACCAAGGGTGATCAACACAATTGTGCTTAAAACCATGTATTCTCTCACGCAGTTATTCTAAGTACCATATGTAAGTGACATAATCCTGTATTTACTTTTCTTCTTTGGGGTCACTTTATCTAACATATCTTTCAGGTACGTATTGCAGCGGATTGTGTGATTCCATCATTCTTTACCACTATCTAGTATTCCACTGTGTATATGCCACATCTTCATGCTCCACTTTATCTGTCATTGGCCACCTAGGTTGATTCCAAATTTTAGCTGTTTTACTGAGTGCTGCAATATATGATAGTACGCAAAAAGTTCTTTGAATGAATGTTTTTTTATCCTGGGAATAGACACTTAAAATGGAATTGCTGGCCATATGGAAGCTCAATTATAAGTATACTGAGTATCCTCCATAATGTTTTCCATGGATGTTGGAACAGACAACATTCCCAACACCAGTGAATGATGCCTTTTTATATATATATATATATATATATATATATATATATATATATATATATATCCCTGTTAACATAAATTTTCCCAGTATTTAAGAAAATTATTATACAACCGTGTGATATACAATTACAAAAATGTTCATGACTGGGTTTCTGTCATACATTTTTCCAGCACCCACTCCTCCATGAGTGCCTGATTTCCACCACTAATGGTCCCCAATTCCTTCCCCCCCCCCCAGCTTGCCTATATAGCAGGCACTTTTCCATTTCTTCTTCTTCTCTCTCTCTGTCTCTCTCTTTCTCTCTCTCTGTCTCTCTCTCTTCTCTTACACATTGTGGCTTGCTCTACAGATATTTAGGGATTATCATGTAAATCCCTTTGTGTTCATTCAACACTCAGTTCTAGTCTGGCATTAACATTTCCCATAATTAGTAGAACACTGGTATATATTTATATCCCAATATGAATGCAGTCTTTCTATAGCTATTCTTTTCCTTCTGACTAATTTCCATTCAGCATGATGATTTCCATGTCCATCCATTTGCAGGTAAATTTCATGACTTCGTCTTATCTTACAGCTGCATAGTATTCCATGGTGTAGATGTACCAAAATTTCTTTAGCCAGACTTCTTTTCTCTGGCATTTAGGTTGTTTCCAGATTCTGGCTATCATGAATAGTGCTGCGATGAATATAGATGTGCAGATAGTGTTTCTGCTGTGTGATTTTGGATCTCCAGGTTATATTCCCAGGAATGGTGTTGCTGGGTCAAATGGAGCTTAATATTTAGTATTTGGAGCAATGTCCATATTGCTTTCAAAAGGGTCTGGACCAGTTGGCACTCCCACCAACAGTGGATGAGAGTCCCTTTCCCCCACAACCATGACAACACTAAAAAAGCGCTCTACAACATGGAAGCTAAAGGCATCTTCAAAAGATGAAACACCACAGACATAGCAAATGGAAGCAAAGACAAACAAATGGGATTGTATAAAAGTCAAAAGCGTTTGCTCCCCAGTATTTTTGAATTGTACCATTCTCATTGCTATGAGGAGGTGTCTCATCATCATCTTCATTTGGAATTCCCTGATAACAAGTGAAAACGAGTTTTTTCATGTGCCTGTTGGCCATTCATCTTCCTCAGAGAAGTCCCTGTTTATTTCCTCTTCCAATTTTATGTTTTTTTCATTTTTTGTTGTTAATCTTTGTGAATACTTTATATATATATATATATATATATATATCTTGTGAATACTACATATAGTATATATATATATATCTCATATATATATATGATAAAAATCTGATGTGCTGAGTGCAAATACTTTTTCCAAAATCAATTTTTAGGAAATCTCAGTCATCAAACTTAGAGTTCTGAGTATTTTACCTTGAACTTTAAATCTCTGAGTTTGCTGGATTGTTTCTACTATTTTTCTTTTTCTTAAATAAACATATTCCTTCAACTGATTATATCTTCACCAAACTTTGAAGCTTGTAGTTGGAGAGAAGCTAGTGTTGGCTGCAGTTCAACTTCATCATCTTCAGTTCATCCCTATAGGTTCCACATCCTTCTTAACTTCTTAACTGTGCTCTTTCTAGCTTGGCTGCTCAGCTAGCTACAGACACTTGGACACATATAAGTATGTCTTCACATTGGTAGTTTAGTCTGCTTTGTCAATTTGGCAAGATTAAATCTTTAGAGTAAATATCTTCTTGTTTTATTTTCTCTGGCTAATGTCTGACTACTACAACACTATTTTTATATCATGTATAATAGCAAGGCAAAAAAGGGCTTAAATCTTTAAAACATTAGTATGCAAATTATATGCAGATTTTAATTAAGTAGTCTAGATTAAATGGATATAACATTCAAAAAATATTAAGAGTGGTAGTGGTTTTTGTTTGGAAAAGTAAAACTGTGTGACTTTTTTCCTCTTTATATCTTCCAGTGTTTTCACTTTATGCAAATGAACACGCATTAATATTATAATTTAAATCAGCAACAAATATAAACTTGCTCCTGTGATAATAAATCTTCTGAGCAAATAAAAATATAGTAACCTAACTGGGTGATTATAGATCTTTTAATTCAGATAAATGTACCCTTAGTGACTTTCTAAATGCCTATATTAAAATGCATAAGAGTTGAAAAGGTTGTAAACAATTTGAGTTACATTTCAATATGTTCTACCAAGACTAAACCACCAAACTGCATGAATGCTAATTTAAAAAACTGGATCATATTCTTCATCACAATTTTATTTATCTTTTCTAATGAAAACCACATTTTTAAATGCTTTTTGGCAAATGTATTGAATATATATGTTCAAAATACAAATTTAAGTTTCTCAAGAATATATACACATACCTATCATACGTAATAGATCTTTAAACATATATATTCAAAGAAATTCCTCTCTTATAACACCTAATTCTAAATCTTGAGTAAAAATAATAGCTGCTATTTTTTGCCTCACTTAAAAATTATACATGAGCATAATTTTTGAACTTTGAAATTAATAAACAATCATTACCAAGACCTTTCATAAAACCATAATAGAAAGATTCATAAACTCTCAAATTATGAATTATCATCATACTTTATTGCCAGTATGATTGACTTTATAAATTATTATCACCTTTTTAAATAAGCTTCATTAATAAGTAAATGTAAATGTTCTTTAATAGGCAAAATTATTTCCTTTGGGCTAGATCCCATATATATGTCCGGACCCTGGACACATATAAGTACACCTTCACATTGGCAGTTGTAGCTATAACATATTAGCTCTCGGTAAAAGCATTGACTTTAATAATTTGTATTTTTCTCCTTTTGGGTGTATTAGAGGAAGTCTCCCAAAGTAGTATTTATAATGTTTAGGGACCCTTCCAAGAGATTATGGACCCCTGGACTGGTGATTCAGTGTGAGGGCCTGAGGATGTGTTGCCTCTAGGACTCTGTATTGCTCAGGACTCTAAGCTGGTTATAGAGGCCTCCGGCATTGCACCCAGCAATGCTGCGTCACCAGTGATGTCCAGAATCAAATAAAGGTCAACTGCATTATTTAATACATAGGCAGAATTGATATGATTTAGATTACTAAATAAGACAATATTCTTTTTTTGCTTTTTGGGTAACACCCGGCAATGCTCAGGGGTTTCCCTGCCTTTGCGCTCAGGAATTACTCCTGGCAGTGCTCAGGGGACCATATGGGATGCCGGGATTGAACCCGAGCCGGCATGGGCCGGCCACATGCAAGGCAAATGCCCTACCCACTGGACTATTGCTCCAGCCCCAAATAAGACAATATTTTAATAGTACAAAAAATATAAAGTAAGCCTTTCTAAATGCAAAGAAATAGACACTGATATCCTTAGAGAACATAAAGCACAAATATAAATGTAAAAGTTTGTTTCTGTTGAAATACATATGTGTATATTCCAAGTAAGAGTTAACATATGATACTGTTAGTTTTGGTGAAAAGTGCTTGGGAATGGTCTTTTCAGTGGTGACCAGTATGTCTCAGCACAAGTAATATACATGTTTATTGATGTGTGTTTGTTTAATCAATAACTTAGCATGTCTGAACTTTCAATTCAGTCATCAAATTACAACATGTCCATGGGACAAATCCAGCCGATTCTTTTCATTTGGCAATGAGCTAATTATTGTTTTCTTATTAATATGCGGGGAGAAAATTTCTTGATACATAGTACTGTAATATATTTAAATTTTAACTATCAAGGACTAGGAGATAGCTTGCTTTGTATGTTTGAGATCTCATATTTGGACTGTGAGTCCCAAATAGTACCATGGCTCAACACCTGAACATTGAGCTGTCAGACCAAAAAGAAATCACTATCAGGGACTGTCCCTACAGCCTCAAAACTTCTGAAGGCATTCTCAAAATGTTATGGTACTTAAGCCTTTTCACTCATGAAGTTTTTCTCTTTACGGAACAATGTAGGACATATTATAGTTTCCCTAAATCGGAGGATATTTTAGGTAAAAGCCAAATACAAGAGACATAAATTACTATGTAAGATATTTCTAATAAGATCCAATAAGACTTTGTAAACTATATATCTACCGAATTTTCATTTGCATGGAAAAAAATAAAATGTAGATATTCTCATATATTTTATTTAAATGATTACTCTTGAAGATAAAATGATATATTTAAATTGTGTAACCAAATTTTGTTCCTCAGTCTATGCATTCTTACCAAAAGATCTGAAATATTTATTTACTGCAGACTAAAGGGTTATATAAAATGTTTCCTTACTCTATCTAGTTCATGAGGTAAATAAAGTTTAAAAGGTGAGACACACTAAAGGTTCTTATGCAAAGTAGGTCAAAGAGAAACAGAAAAAAGGAAAAAGAAATATAAGAAGAATATTGTGCCTGTGGTATTACTATGAGTGTCTGAAAACAGCACTCGAGGTTTGAAAATGTGGTGACTACAATGAACATAATATTACTTGTGGCAATATTCTGAACTTGTGTCATTGATGAGTGATATAAGATGAAAACATACGTATTACTTATGGCTGCACCTCTCATGTGAAAAGTTTTCCTTTAATATACAGGAGAGAGAGAGTACAACAGGAAGAGCACCTAACTTACATGCAGCAGAGTCCAGTTCAAACCTCACAAACCTTATGCCACATATGGTTCCTGAGCACTTCCAGGGTTCATTCAAGCATGAACTAAGGTACAGTCCTTGAACACCTTCAGGAATAGCCCTTGAAGTATTTTGTTCTTCACTTTCTTTAACAGCATAAAATCCATTCATAATAAGCAAATTTAATCTACTAGTACTAACATTCTGTTCCAAGTTGAAAGAACACTTACCATGGCCCAGGAGAGTTACAAGTTTTAGATACAGTCTATTAAATTATGTCTTGCTTTTTTAATCAGCAGGTTTTCTTAAACAGTTTTCAAATAGTTTTCAGTAGATACTAACATAGCTAATGCTTTTTACCCACATGCTATACACTTTAGAGTCCTTCAAATGTCATTTTCTGTTAAATACCTTAAGACATAGTTGCAGTGGTTTTCTACATTTTACCCATGAGAAAATAGAGCCATCTAGAAGCGAACCTGCTTCAGTGCTTCAATAGGTATTGACTTGCTTAATGAAAATTATGTTCTTATCTCCCATCAAGCTATGTTGCTTCCCAGCACGGTGAAAAACAGTTAAAACAAAAATGTCTTTACGCAGTTTTATTTGATTCATCTGTAATTCTGCTTCAGATGGAAGTTTGGTAAGTCCCTTGTTTTTATGAGTGCTGGTGACCAAGAAGGGGAGGTCCTTTTTAGTAGTCCTGAGTTTGATCCTAAACTTGAACTCTGTGCTGTAAATTATCATTCTGAACATTTTCCTTTAAAGAACCATTTACTCTCATGTAAACATAGCATCTACCTTGATTTTTATAAGCGTTTATAAGTGGCTAGCCCAAGATAGGCAAAAAGTGATTCTCTTTTCTCTAGTCTATACTGTTTGTAATTTTTTCACTGTTACAGAGGAAACCAATGCTCAAATACCCTTTCCCACAAATAAGCCAAGTGCTGCTTTAAATTTAGGCAAAGAGTTTCTGAATTTGTCATGCTGTATGAAACATCTCACTTAAATTAACATGGCATTTTTATTTAATCACAGGAAAATCATTGACCTGAAAATCATCAAATCTTTTGAAGTGGAAAAGCTTGTTCTTTGGCTTTCCCACATCAGACAACAATAACAAGTCTAGCAAAGGTATCCCCAAGACAAAAGAACAGTGCAAGGACCTAAGGGCACACAGGGGAAGAAAGAGGAAATGTATCTTTCAAGGCCACCCTCAAAGAATTCTGGCTCAGAATTAACTCAAGGAGGAAAACACATTTCCTGATGTTGATGCCCTGCATGCCCTTGTTTAAATGTTGCATTCATGTATTGGACAGTTATGCTTCTCTCATTATCCACTGATTTCTGACTCCTATAAACCGCAACTCAATTTGAAAAAAGTGAAATCAGAAAACAATTACAGCAGATGCACTAATGGTCATCAACTGTTTAATTTGCAAGTGTAATATTATATCTCACTGATATGATTTTCAAAGTAAAAAATCAAAGTAGTGTTGCCATTGATTGGTTGTTTTTGATTATTTAAACACTGATAAAATATAAAATGTAGAGATACAATGTTGACATAAAAATGGGGATATCAATAAGAATTGGCTATTTTGAAGTTGACATACTTTTGTCTAAAGTTGACGAATTTAAATACTAGCCTCTATCAGGCTGATATATTTTAAAATATAAAAATCATTTAAATCATCCACATTTGTCAGGATAAAATAAATGTGACAAGGTAAAAAGGTGAAAATAATCACTTGACCACTTGACATCCTGTTATTCATTGATTTGCTCGAGTGGGCACCAGTAATATTTCCATTAGACCCTATCACGTGCCAGTGTAGCCCAATGGAATCCGCTTGCTCAGGAATACAAAGAGCCTCAAACCGTTCGTTCAGGGTCTTGACAAAGAAGTCTGACCATCTTGTAGTGGGCAGCTACATAATATCTTTTGACATCCCGTGGGATCCAGTCGGTAATGGCTCTAGTCTAGTGGTCATCTCCAAATCGCATTACATGTCCAGCCCATCTGATTTTCGATGCCTTGGCAAACAAGACAGTGTCCCTGACTCTGGAACAGCAATGGAGGTCGGAGCTCCGGATTCCTTCTTTCACTTGAGTGAGGCGTGATATTCCAAGCATAGCTCTTTCAATTCTTCTTTGGGAGACCCAAATATCATTCTCATCCTGCTTTCCTAGGCCCAGGTCTCTGAGGCGTATGTTAATGCAGGGAGAATGGGTGGAGTTGAAGAGATGTGCCCGGAGCCGGAGGTTCTTTATCAAAAGACAAAAAAAAAGAAAAAAAAATATCATTTTTTAAATAATATGTTGACTCTCCTGAAGTCTTCTTAGACTTATGTTTAAAAAAACTTAGTTTTGGGGCCAGACAAATTTTACAGTGGTAATGTGATTGCCTTGGGTAGGGGCTTATTTTGCAGGCAGCTGACACAGACTTGATCCCAAAGCACCACAAGATTTATCCTTAAAATAAATACATAAACAAAAATTCTTTGAATACTAAATATTTTCAAAGAAGGAATTTAAAATGGGCATTTAGGACTTGTTAGCATTTTTTATTATAATTATTTGAAAAGAATAAACGAGGAAGGAAATACAGTGGAAATTGTGTATAGGTACTTGTTGGAGGACATGTTTAGCTATCTGGGAGTTTTGTTGTTTTGCTCACTCCCAGCTTAATCTTATTTAAGCAATGTTCATTCTAATGAGATCTCTCTTCTATGTAAACACTGCTAGAGGATGTGGCACTTTCAGAAGTCACCTTGATTGAATAACTTCCGACTTATACATCTACGAAGACTTCTATGTTTTTCTAGATTGGGCACAGCTCCTCTTTATACCCACTGCACCCAACGTGGGACAGTTAGAATTTACCAGGAGACTACCACCCTGGCTACGCTGAGATACTAAAGGTAGACTATAGGAAGGATCATACTAGTTTGCTCTAAGCAGGCGAGTATGACCCTTTCAGTACATGAGAACAAGATACTCAGAATCACCCTGGTGCAGATAATAATAAGGACCTTGTGGGTACCATCTAGATTACATGAAGCTCATGAAGTTAAGATGTATTACTTTATATCAGCCCCCTCTCTCTCCAGTGTTTTACATAAGAGATAATCTCAGGATTAGTCCTTGGTGTAACCTCTGTTTATACCTACAATAGGGTGTGGCACTACACTCTGTTTAGGGTTCTTTGTTGGCATGACAACCTCCCAATTGGAGTTACTTTGGTGTATATAAAGGGGCTGACTTGAGACCCTTCACCTTTCACCTTTTGCCTTTTGGTTCCTCAGCCTACAGCTTTTGGCTCCTGCGGCTTTTGGCTTTTTGGCTTTGGCCTTTTGCTCTTTGGCCTTTGCTCCTTCTTCTGGGTAGGACTCAGCTCGGTGAGATCCTCTCTCTTTGGTGG
This sequence comes from Cryptotis parvus, assembly GCA_021461705.1. Lineage (NCBI taxonomy): Eukaryota > Metazoa > Chordata > Mammalia > Eulipotyphla > Soricidae > Cryptotis > Cryptotis parvus. The sequence continues at coordinate 16,671 of JAJIBD010022668.1, read as the reverse complement.
GAGACTTCACGCTCTTTTGTATGGTCTAAGTTCGGACCAGAGCTAAAGTTTGCTCATTATATTGATTGCTGTGGAAGAGCTTTTGTACTATTAAAAGCCATTTTTGGAACTGCACCGACTCGTGAGTTTTCATCTTTCTCCCGGCATCCTCGGACGTAGAAGACAACCTCTGTCCTGACACTGTCGGGGACTCCTGGCGGCGTTCCCGACAGGTACTAAAGTATAAATATATGCATGTTCCGAATAGAACAAACCATAAGAATAGTTAGAGCTTACCAGAAGAAAAGAGGAATGGGTTTTGGGCAATTTAGGACAGAGAGCAATTTATGGTGAAAGGTAAAATTGCAATTTAAGTGAAATTTGATAGTATATATTTCTATTTGTTTCAGTGACAAACACCAGTAATTTATTAAACATTATAATGCAATGTTACTTCAATAAAAACAGATATAAAAGAAAATCTTATTTGATGGATATAATTTTCAAATAATAACATATTGCCCCTATAAAGTTGGCAAAGATGTAGAGAATAACTTTTATAAAATAACTTTCCTAAAATAAAACAGTTTTGCAAAACAGTTTGTTGTTATTTTTAAAATTAAATATATTATTTGATATACATTGCTTGGTATATCCTAACAAATCACTTGTATCACTTGTCTTCCTGTTGTTCATTGATTTGCTAGAGCAGGCACCAGTAACGTCTCCATTCGTTGGGAATGTTTATTATTGTTTTTGGCATATGGATACACCACAAATAGCTTGTCAGATTCTGCCATGGCTCTGGGTTCATCCTAGGGCCAGTTTTTTTTCTAAGTAAGACCATACACACATATGTGCGCACACACACACACACACAACACACACACACACCTCTTGCAAACAATGAACTTGATCACTTGATCACTTGAATCCCATTATACATCGATTTGCTGGAGCGACACCAGTAACATTTCCATTTGACCCTATCACGTGCCAATGTAGCCCAATGGCATCTGCTTGTTCAGGAATATGAAGAGCTTCAAACCGTTCCTTCAGGGTCTTGACATAGAAGTCTGACCATCTTGTAGATTGGGCCATGTGACTTTTGACATTCTGTGGGATCCAGTCAGTAATGGCTCTAGTCTAGCGGTTAGTTTCAAATCGCATTACATATCCAGCCCATCTGATTTTCGATGCCTTGGCAAACGAGACAGCATCCCTGACTCTGAAACAGCTACAGTGGTTGGAACTCCAGATTACTTCTCTCACTTGAGTGAGGCATGATATTCCAAACATAGCTCTTTCAATTCCTCTTTGGGATACCCGAATAAAATTCTCATCCCATGCGTAGGGCCCAGGTCTCTGAGGTGTATGTTAATGCAGGAGAATGGTGGAGTCGAAGAGATGTGCCCAGAGCAGGAGGTTCTTTGTCATTTAGCTATATCTTCAATGCCTTTGAAGGCATTCCCATGCCGTTCTCTTCCCACGTATCGCAGATTTTAGGTCGCTCATCATGTCTGACTTCTCGACCTAGGTACATGTAACTGCTGCATTCAGAGATGATTTGTTCCATTGAGAGTGAATGGGGCATTTGGAACTAGTTCATTTTTAATGAACATTGTTTTGTTTGGATTCAGCTGTAGATTTATCTTTCCACATTCTCGGTTGAAGTCAGCCAGCATTTGTGCACTTGGTAATGCTTGATGTTATTAGAACAATATCATCAGCAAAGTGGAGGTGGTATAGTTGCTGACCATCTATCTTCACTCCCATTCCTTCCCATTCTAATTGTCGCATGATGTTCTTGAGGGTGGCTCTGAAGAGTTTTGGTGAAATGGTATCACCCTGTCAAACCCTCTTGACATCATTAATCAACTTCCTTGTAGAACGGTGAGAACAAAAATCAAATTATGAGAAGGTAGCCTGATACTACTACAAAAACTAGGAAAAAATAATATGAGAAAAATAACAGTACAGGTGCTGGGAAGATGGCTCAAAGAACTGAGTGCATGCTCTGTATATGAGAGCCACAAGTTTGCTTACCAGCATCATACGGTAATCAGAGCAACTCCAGATCACCAAGCCCAGAACAGTCTTAAAGTACAAGTGTCGTTCAACATTCAAAAACCAAAGCTGAGGTGTGTGTGTGTTTAGGGGGTGTTGTGGAGGGACACTGCTATGCTACAATATTATTCATCATATATAAAATCCCTAAACAAGATTTTTACAGACAAAACAAATTTTTTTAAAGATGGACAGCTTAATACCAGAAAAAGGTGCAATATCTGCTCAAACTTTATTCTGAGATATTTCTGAAAGCCTTTTTTGCATATATTTGGCCATCTAAAATGAGAGAGGTAATAAGACTCTCCTCCCAATGTGTAGTTACAGTTAGGATGATTCTCAATGACATGACATTTGAAAAAGGGGTAGCTGCACGGAACACCTAGATCCATAAGTTTGATCAGGTACTTTATTTGTGTGGTATACCAATGACCTGAGATAGCTAAGATACTACAAGAGTCTACTTGTTGATTCTGAGAAGCTACAAAGAATGAAATTCAACTGAAGAAAATAACTCATTATCTTTTGGCATTCTAATTCTCACGACTAGAAATTAAATAGCTAATAGTATTTTCTGATAGACTTTTCACTGTCCAGACTCTCAATATTTAATTCTTGAAACAAACCAGACAGACTTAGATAACTTAGTATACCTCATACCAAACCTCTATCTAAACAATCACTTCTGAATTCAGGAATTCCGAAGAGATTTTGCTTATAAGGAATACTTGTGTTACATACACACTGCAGAGGGTAACAAGATATAAATATAAAAGAATGCCCATATGCATAATAATTAACCTCTATTCCCATGACTGAAGGAATGGTTTTTTCATTCCCATTTCATGTACCTGGCGTGAACAGAGTCCTTTGGGCTATACTAGCACATGAACAAGGACAAATGGAGATGTTACTGGTGCCTGCTCTGAGCAAGTTGATAAACAACGGAAGACAACTGATAAAGCGATGCCAATACACAGTGAATTTGCATGTAAGAGCATGCATGTTCAAAAAAAAAGGCCCAAAAGTTTTAAGATATTTAACCAAAAATTACTAAGTGTCCACCAGTTCATAAGTGTATAAACAGCTTACAAGCTTTATATAGAAATTTTTACACCCCATCTATTAACACTGGATTAGATAAGCATGCAAACAACACAATGATATGTATCCTTATGGGCCAGAGAGATAGTACAGTAAGTAAAGTACTTGGCTTACATGTGGTTCCATCAGCTATGACCCTGATCTGAAATCCCAACACCGAGGCAACAGGACAGAGTGAGTGTACACGGATGGTTCCAGGTTCAATCCCTGGCATTCCATATAGTCACCAGGAGTGATCACTGTGCACACAGCCAGGAGTAAGCCCTGAGTACCACCAGGTATGTGAATGAATTGATTATTACATGAAAGATTGTAGAAATAAAATAAAAATATTAATTGATGTTCAGAGAAATGAGCAGTAGGTAGGGCCTTTGCCTTGCCCAGGTTTGATACCAGATATATGGTTTGATACACTCAATATGGTCCTTGACCAGTGTAAGAAGCAATTCTTGAGTGCAGCGCCAGACCATATAATGCCTCAAATCAGCTCTACATATATAATTTTATAATATTTTTTAGTGCAAGAATTTTAAGTTGCCTGGTAGGTGGTGTTGTAGCTCAAGGGTATTTTTTAAAATTTTTTGTTGTTAACGCAATGAAAGATTTTACTCAATACCACATGACACATAAGGACAAGAGTTAAAGCTATAGAGAAAGTTTTATGCAAGTACATCTTCTTTGTGTATAAATGTGTTTTTTGAGTAATGAAGTCTAGGTTTGCTCTGGGTTAGGTTTTCGGCAACTAGCATGTAAAAACCCAAGGACTTAGAAGAACTGAAAGTATTACCAATGAGTGTACATTCTCTAGGTGCTATCAAGTACATAACATAAGTAACCCTGAGCATTTTCAGGAGTGGCCCAAAAGACCAAAAAAATCAATGTATACATAGTATAGTAAAAATATAGGAAGTTGAATTTAAATTGCAGAATACTCCATAGGACTCCATGGGGACTTTTTCACATCTGGGCTTCCCCTCTTTGTCAGAACTCCACCCAGCAGAAGAACCCATCAGAGCCTGGCTCCTGGGGTGGCTTTACGCCATGCGATTCATCAATAAATGCTGGATTTAGATATGACTACAAGAGTATACCACCCCCACGGCAGAGCTTGGCAAGCTATCCGTTGTCGGGCGCCGCCAGTCCCGACAGTGCCGGGAAGCGAGTTCCCTACCCTCCGCTCGGCGAGGAATGGATGGACACCAGAATCCGATGTGGTTTTAGTAGGCTTTACTTATCGCAGGTTCAGGCTACAAAAACAGCAAAAGGAAAAAACCGATGCTTAGGATTCCAGGCTAGAACCCCAGCCACGTGTAGGCCAAGATGGCGACCACCACGTGTGAAACTTCCAAGGGAATAAAACGCTCACAAGGCGAAATCCCACCGGGAAGAAGAAGCCCGGAGAGCGGGAACCGGCTAGTTTATACCCCCGCAACTCAGACCTTCCTCCCATTGTTATGGAAAGCAGGGAGGGTCCAATGCCCTTAAGTAATCCCTCCCTGCATCTCACCTAGGGCCTTTACTGTGCTAATGTTTTGAGCCGGGAATGCCTTTGAAATGTAGAGAAGGGGGTTTCTGAGGATGGTGCATGTCACTGTACCAAAGATCAACACCAATGCCAGTTAAATATTTCTCCAAGCCTTCAGCCAAGTCTCCTCTACTTCATTGTAGTTTTATATTTTATCAGGGAGCCATGTTTGTTTGTTTGGAAGCAAACAGCATTTCTCTCTGGTCAATTACTTAGGTGTCCTACGTGGCCAGGCTAATATGCTGGTAAGATCTAGCCAGTCCCACGATGATTGTGATAGCATGGGAGAATATTTATACCAGCTAGTACAGCATATCATGGTCGGATAAACTGCCACATTTAGACTACCCTCTATCTACGGAGTGATTTGGCGGGAGGCAATCCAGAGGAGATGTAGCGGCCCTTAGGAGTCCCGCAACAATCCGTGGTCGCCAAAATTTGATATGCCAAATACCAACAAACAATTCCTCATTCCCATGACCTGATGGATTGGTTTATCAGAGCTCTTGCATGTTACCCCTGGAGAAGCAGATGCCCTTAGGGCTCTGTAGCATGAGACAGACATATGGAGATATACCGTTGCCCGCTCTAGCAAATCAATGATTAACAGGAAGACAGTGATACAGTGATACCCCCATAGAATCATGCTTTTTGCCAGAAAGAGTATTTTCTGATAAGTATTTTAAAAATATGCTTGAGTATTTCCCCAAGTTATCTGGAAGCATTACTTAATTATTTGATTTTAATAGATAAATGAAATATTTTAAAAACATAACTCATTTTAATTAATTAAAACATCACTATCACTATCACTATCTTCCCGTTAATCATCTATTTGCTAGAGTGGGCACTGTAATATCTCCATTATGTCCTGTCTCATGCTAGTAGAACCCAATAGGCAACCACTTGCTCCAGGGACATAAAGAGCCTCAAACCATTATATTAGGTCACGGGAATGACCTAATATAAATGTTACTGGTATTTGGCAATCAAATACTACTGAGCAGCTTGCCAGGCTTGCACCCTGCGGGTGGCATACTGTTGTAGTCACCTCTAAATAAAGCATATTTTGATGAACCACCTGCCAAGCGGCCGGGCGCGAGCCAGGCTATAATAATCTGGTCTGCTGGGTGGAGTTGTGACGAGAGGAAGTCCGGATGTGGAAAAATGGCGGCCCATGGAGTAGGGGGAGGGTGGGTCTGAGTTGTGAGGCTCTAGCTCAAAAAATTAAATAATTTCAGATTTAATTGAAAATATGTTTTCAATTAAAACATATCTGCATTTAACTATCTCTTTTAAAAACTTGAATTTTTTTCTTTTTATAGGAATAGGCCTGTCTACTTCTATTTTAAATATGTGACTGTTCTTATCACATTCCACAAAAGCCTCAGGCTTACAGATGTCCCTTACAAAAGTTAATGGACAGCTTCACTACTGAAAAAAAATGCTAATTTTGTAATACTTTAAGTCCTAACCACTGATGAATTCCTAGTGAGCATCCCAAGACCTCACAAAATCCAATTTAGAGTCAGCACACGTTTAGAAATCATGTGGCTGGGTGATTTGATCTCATGCAAATTAGGGTTCCTGGTCTGCTTTTCATCAGACCACCTGAACAGGAAACATGCACTTTTGTTGAATTTCCCAGGATTTATTCAACTATCTGTGATTTAAAAACAACTAATATTTTCCCGTGGTCTTGAAAAAATATTTAAATAGATATTTTTGACCTAGTGTAAAATAAAAAGCTTTGGTGGCTAGATAATATTACAACTGGTTGGGCATTTGCATTTTAGGAGGCTCACTGGGAATTGATTTCTGGTAATCTTTTTGGTCCTAGAGTCCTCAGGAGTGAGTCTTGAGCTCAGAGTCAGGAGCATGCTGTGAGCATTGCTCTGTGTGACACCTAAAAACAGAACAAAGAAACAAAAAAGAAGTGCTCCGATCTGACAGTGGATTTGTTTATTTGCATAGTGAAGAGCAAAAAACATATCACTTAATTGAAAAGTGAAGTCTCTCTGGAAAACATAAATTAATTATGCCTTTGAATTAGTTGTTCAAATTTAAATGGAGAATGTATGAAAAGTTCCTATTGTATATTTAGCATATGGCAAATGCTGGATATTACAAACTGATTACCAATAGTAATCAATTATTTTCATTTTTGTACTCCATACATTTTGCCATGTTTTTAATCAACTCAAATTTGTATTATATTTTTGTACTTGAAGGTATCTTGAGATGTTTTTTAACATGTCATCCTGGATTTAGAAGGTGATTTGACTAATTAATATGATATACTTACACTGATTAACGAATAAATATTTCCTGAACTATTCAATTTGGATAGTGTATCCAAATATATGGATATATCCATACATATCTCACTTAGCCCATCAACATCTATTTAATCATTATCATGTGCAATTAACTAATTATAAGAAATATAGGGATGTGTAATATAAGATTTTACACATATGTGTAATATAAGATTAGAGATGTGTATGTATAAGATAAATCTTATATGTGTATATAAATCTTATAGCGTAAACTATAAGATTTTCTAAGGTATAATCTGGTAGACAATAAAGTATGGGGGTATAATTAAAAGAGAAAATATAGGATAGATAGTAAAGCTGAAGACAAACAAAATATTTGGAGGTGCAAGCGGGCAGGGTACTTGTTTTGCACGGGGTTGACATGGGTAATAACTCATGTGTTCTGAGCACCACCAGGAGTGACTCCTCAGCATAGCCCTAAGCACTGCAGATATGACCAAATAAAGCAAAAATTTTACAGAGCAACAAAATGATAATATTTTATGAGTCATCATTTTATGGTTAATGAGAGCATTCAATAACCATATAAAATAGTGAAAAACAAAAGAATAATGCTTTAAACAGCATTAGTGAACACATGTCTAATTCCTGCTTGCATTTCATTGGGATGTATACCATGAACACTTAGTACCTAAACCATGTTGTGAGTGAAACTTTCATTTCATCCACTCTGAATTTTGCTGACAGTATGATAATAAAATACAGATAATTTCATTTTGCCGTACTACTAAAAATGACACTTCTGGCTGGCAGAACAAACAGAGCCTCCTAAAAACTAAATACTCGGTAACCCAATTAACTGTAGAGAATTTGACTTTTAGCCATCAACTCTCATCATAACATTCTTTTATGCTTACATCCATAATAATTCACCCCAAAGTCCCATTGCACATGCCCTTCCTGGTGGAATGTTATACTTAAGCTGTAATTTGCCCATATGAAACATGCACTTAGCTTTCATAATATAGCCTTACAGCAACTTTTTCAACTATATCCAATAAAATTACTAGGACAGATTATATCTTTATAATAGATATGCAATTATATGTGTGTATAAGTATCTAGCTTATATTTCATTCAAAAGCCTTGAGTCAGTTTGATGTTTTTGTAATGAAATAGTTTTAAGTCTCTTTCTGATACTATGGAAAATAAGAAAACTAGGACATTAAAGATTTCTTGTTCAGACGAGATCTGGGGTGTAGACTGGGTCATCTGCCTACATCCAGGTAGTGGACACACCTACACCTGCAACACCTTGGGGGCAGGGATTTACTTATATATCTATATATCATATATATAGATATGTAGTATGATACCAATATCCAAGGTCTGGCAAGACATGGATCAGGAGGTCTTGTCAATAAGTGGAATCTACCAAGCATGTGGAGTCAGGTAAGACAGAGAAGGAACAGTGCTAATAATTGTTGAAAATGATAATACCAGCCTAGGTCTGAGCACTGAATATAGGCAAAGGGATATACACAATAATCTCTCAATGTATATATTGCAAGCCACAATGTGTAGAGAGTGAGAAACGAGAGTGAGAGCAAAAGAGACATACATACAGAGAGAGAGAGAGCAAGAGAGAGAGAGAAAGAGAGAGAGAAGAGATAAAAGAACCTACCATAGAGGTAGGCTAGGAAGTGGGAGGGAATTGGGGGACATTGGTGTGTGGAAATGAACACTTGTGGATGGATGAGTGCTGGAACAGTGTATGACTGAAACCCAAACATCAACACCTTTGTATTTGCATATCTTGTGTTGTATAATAAAATATTTTAGGCATTTAATTTTTATTCTATAGTAACACGAGCAATTAGTTTATGGTATTCTTAAATAATTACTTCCATAAATAATGAACTGTGGGGGGGTGTGAGCAATAGTCCAGTGGGTAGGGCATTGGCTTGCATATGGCCCTACCCGGTCCAATCCTGGCATCCCATATGGTCCCCTGAGCACTGCCAGGAGTAATTCCTGAGTGCAGAGCCAGGAGTAACCCCTGAGCATTGATTGCCAGGTGTGACCCCCCCCACACAAAAAGGCAAAATAATAATGAACTGCTAGTTAATCTTTCAAAACACCGATTTTTTGATCACAAGTGATTTATTTTAAGATACCTTGGTGAAAAAAAAATTGGTAAATATACTAATAACTAACCAGGTCCTACCCTGCTTAGCCTCTGAGATCATACAAGATCAGGAGCATTCAGGGTGGTACGGTTGTAGTCCATACTAAGAACATTCAGAGTTCAAAATTCCAAACTTAAATTCAGAGTTGCTCTATAATTTCTTTTAGTTCAATAGATGTTTCTGTACTCTATAGCCTTAATTTCCTGTTTGAGAAGAAAGTAAAAATATAAGAGGAAGGAAATAGTGGAAAGAAACAAGTTTTCTCAGTGGTAGAATACCACTGAAAGTTGCATCAAACAATAAAAAATTCTACATATACACCTCCTGACCCTCAAGGTGTTGCAGGTGTGGCTGTGGTGCCTGGCTGCGTTGATAGGTGGCAGACAGGATAATAAAACATTTTTTTTTTAAAAAATAGAACCCATGTTGTTTTTTAGTCACAGGGTGCTATTTTGCTCCTTACAGACTGCTTTTTGTGTTCATTGAGCATAATTAAATGTATATATGTATATATATTTAATCTATATACATATATATTGTATAATATTAAATATATATGTATACATATATATAGAGATAGGAAGAAAAAGGTTTTACAAACTAATAGCAAATATCTCTATTGGCTGAACGTAAAGCAGATTGTATAATAACATTTACCATCGCTGGAGAAAACAAGACTAACACTAGGATCTGGAATTCCATGACAAAAGCGGGATGTTTATGATGATGAAGCGTGTTTAATTGATCTGGATGATTTCATTAAAAACTCTGTCTAGGACTCATCCATAATATTTATCCTATGACTGAAGAAAGATATCTAAAATTCTGTTTCATTATAACACAAATTTTAGTTTGTAAATCCCAGTAGTTTCTCAATCAGACTCCCACAAATTATCTTTAATTTCCTCACTAAATTCTCCAGAGTTACACTAAACCAGCAGGCGCATCTTTTCACCTGCCATCACTAAAGTGATGAATTTCCTCTCTTGAGAGTTTGACACATGGTGGTCCTCCCTCTTCTGTGCTCTTAATGCCTCCTGATTAGAATATCTAGTAGACTAAAATTATGCTGCAAAAACTCACAACTCCTTTCTATTTTCTTTATAAATGAAACACAGTTTTAAGAAATGTTTTCCTCGTCCTTCATCCTGAGAGAGTAATGCCATATCTTTTTTTCATGTCAAAAATTTTCTTCATTTTTCCTAATCATACCTGTTTCTATTGAAGAGTTTTTTAACCTTTCAGAGATGAACTTGCTTTGAAATTGTGTTTGCTTTAATATCTAAGTGGTTTTATAAATATACTATATCTATATTGTAGCTTTATTTGAGCCTCTAAAATATCATAGCATAAGCAACACAGATTCAAAACATATACAACGAATGGAAAGGATTTTAAAATAGGGATGTAAAATTGAAATATTGATTATTTGTCACTTAAGTTTTATGAGTAAAACAAGTAATTCAGAACTTGAGGGATTAAAAGCATTTCCTACTAATATGGCTGATGAAAAGTGTTTGTACCATAACTGATTTTTCTTGAGTACTCCAAGTGTTATGATTAATTTGTCACTAGTTTCACCATTTATTTGCATGGTTGCTTGATGCCTTGTTATACTTATAAATAAATATGTTCTCGAAAATGTGAACATTTGATAAGAAAATGTTAATGACAGCATGCAGAGTGCCAGAAACCTAGGCATACTTTTTGAATTATGTCAAAATCAGTAAGTTAAAATTAAATATAGAATCACAAGTTGACTTCCACTTACCTTGTATTTATATTACAAGTACATTTCAATAGTTTTCGCTAAATCATTAGTCAATTTACTTAAAGATGTTTTCTGATATATACAAAGTCCTTTGATTTGAAATTTACCTTTTTATGAATCACCATGAGATAGACCATTAGAAAACTGCTCATGACTAGGTTTCAGTCACACAATGTTCCAAGACTCATCTGTCCACCAGTGCATATTTTCCAACACCAGTGTCCTGCAGTTTCCCTTCTCTTCAACCGTCCTTAATGGCAGACCTTTTCTCTCTCTCTTTTTCTCTCTCTATCTCCCTGTCCTTGTGCATTGTGATTTGGCAATACAGGTACAGAAGGATTGTCATATATGATATATTGTCTAGGAACGTCGCAGGGGCCGCGGGGTCCCCGACAGTGTCAGGACAGAGGTTGTCTTCTACCTCCGAGGACGCCGGGAGAAAGATGAAAACTCACGAATCTGGTGCAGTTCCAAAAATGGCTTTTAATAGTACAAAGCTCTTCCACAGCAATCCAATATAATGAACAAACTCTAGCTCTGGTCCGAACTTAGACCATACAAAGAGCCTAAATCTCCCACCAAAGAGAGAGGATGTCACCAGAGCTGAGTCCTCCCAGAAGGAGCAAAAGGCCAAAGAGCAAAAGGCCAAAGCCAAAAGCCGCAGGAGCCAAAAGCTGAAGGCTGAGGAACCAAAAGGCAAAGGTGAAGGGCCTCAAGTCAGTCCCTTATATTGGATTACCAAAGTAATCCAATCGGGAGGTTGTCATGCCAACAAAGAACCCTAAACAGAGTGTAGTGCCACACCCTATTGTAGGTATAAACAAAGGTTACACCCAAAGACTAATCTCTTATGTAAAACACTGGAGAGAGAGGGGCTGATATAAAGTAATACATCTTAACCTCATGAGCTTCATGTAATCTAGATGGGTACCCAAAGGTCCTTATATTATCTGCACCAATGTGATTCTGAGTATCTTGTTCATGTACTGAAAGGGTCATACTCGCCTGCTTAGAGCAAACTAGTATGATCCTTCCTATAGTCTTCCTTTAGTCTCAGCGTAGCCAGGGTGGTAGTCTCCTGGTAAATTCTAACTGTCCCACGTTGGGTGCAGGGTATAAAGAGGAGCTGTGCCCAATCTAGAAAAACATAGAAGTCTTCGTAGATGTATAAGTCAGAAGTTATTCAATCAAGGTGTCTTCTGTAACTGCCACACCCTCTAGCAGTGTTTACATAGAAGAGAGATCTCATTAGAATGAACCTTGGCTTAAATAAGATTAAGCTTTGGGAGTGAGAAAATCAACAAAACTCCCAGATTAGCTAAACGTATCCAACAATATATATCATATATTATTTTTCCAATACTCGTATATATGATACATACTATATCGGCACATTATATATGATATATCACAGATGATATATCATATAGATTATATATATATGATATATGTGAGAGACTCACAGACATAGGGTGAGCTGCTACCAACTTCCCTGTGCCCAGCACTCAAATGCACCTGGGAGGATGGTGGGTTCTAGCCCTGGCTGGCCACCCCAGCAGAGCCTCCCAAGAAGCCAGACGACCCCACTCCATGAGGGCTGCCATTTTCCACATCCAGACTCCTCTTGTCAGAACTCCACTCCAGCAGAGAAGCTGGTCACAGCCCAGCTCATGCAGTCACTTGCAGCCATGGAGTTCATCAATAAATGCTGGAGATCAGAGGTGACTACAAGAGTATGCCACCACATGGCAGAGCCTGGCAGCTACCCAGGTATATGTACCCCATGTAGTATTTGATATGCCAAATACCAGTAGGGCAATTACAGACCTCATTCCATGACCTGATGGAATGGTTTGAGGCCTAATGTTCCTCAAGCAAGCATATGCCCTTGGGCTCTACTAGCATGAGATAGGACATAGGGAGATGTTACTGGTGCCTGTTTTGAGCAAATCAGATGATGAATAAAGACAGTGACACTGACAGTGATATGTATCATATATGGTTGCTCACATATATGATATATCATATAGATGGTATATGTATCATGTATATGATTATCACATATATGTATCCCTTTACTTATTTTCAGTACTGAGTTACAGTCTAACATTACCATTTCCAGCTATTACTGAAAAACTTATCTCTCTTTTACAGACCCTCAGACCCACAGACGAGTGTAGAAACTTCCTCAAAGAAGAAATTAAAATGGTCAAAAGGCATTGAAAAAAAGTCTGTTCATCATGAATCATAGGGAGATACAAATCAAAACTACAACAAGATATCATTTCACTCCACAGAGACTAGCACAGATACAAACAGAAGAAAAAGCCCAGTACTGGCATGGATGTAGAAAGAAAGGGATATTCTGCTTCCTGATGGTGGGAATGCTGATTCGGTCCAGTCTTTAGAAAACAATATGGAGCTTCCATCAAAACTAGAAAATGAGCTCCATTTGTCCCCAAAAACACACCACCTGATAACAACACTAGGTGCCCAAACACATAGCAGAAACACTAGAGGAATGTTATGTTCATTGTGCGCACTGTTCACATTAGTTAATGAATATGGGAAACACCTGAGTACCTGAGAACAGATGACTGGATAAAGAAACTATGGTACATCTACACAATTGAATATGATACAGCAGTTAGGTGAAATGAAGTCAAGAAATTTGCCTGTAAATGAATGGACATGGAGTATCATGCAGGAGTGAAATTCATCAGAAGGAAAAGGACAGATATGGGAACGATTGCATTCATTTGCATAATATTGAAATTTTAATTTTGTAGAAATGATGTTCTCCATTGGCTTGAAACCACATGATTTTTTTATATTTATGAGTAGGCTCTGATTTGTCTTTTTCAGAATTTCCAGAGTAATTATCCTAGATAGAAGAAAAAAGCAAAAACTTTCACTATTATTCTAAATATTCAGATTGTAAACACATTTGTGTGTTGTAGGAGCATATAAGACGTGGTTCAATGTGGAACAGTAACTTTTAAAATGTCATTGTTTAGTACAGAAGAGAGTCTCAGACTATAAGAGAGAACTGGAAGTGAAACTAGTATACGTTACATCTAATCATGCTATGAAATATAGTATATCAGAGACAATGGAAATCCTGTTTCTTACAGAGTTCATGTTTCTACAACTCTTCACTGCATTTTCAAATTTTGCTGTTTCATTAAAAATAGAAGGGAATTTGGCCCCGGTAACCAAAGATTGAATCTTAAATCACTGTGGCTGAAGCAAAAATAAGTATTGACCCAGGTAAAAGTATAGGTGGAGAGAGATTTCTTGGCTGCGGTCAACTGGCCAAATTTTATTGCCTACATCCTATATGGTCCACCACGAACATTGTGCAGTAATTCTTAAATACAGAGTCGAGTAAACCTTGAGCATTGCTGAGTGAGGCACAACACTCCACAACCTGCTCCCTAATGACAAATGTTAGTGATCCTGTTACTCTGGTATCTGGAGAATATAATTTTTAGAGAAAGGCATTAGAATGATGATTTCTGGAGAAGGTAGAAGTGGTAAATTAATGTTTGATGGGATGGTTATAGAGTTTCAGTGGAGAAATTCTTGAAGATGATTTAAGCTGATGGTTGTAAGAAATTTAAAAAGTCACCAACCTGTACAAAGGGTCAGATTGTTGGATAACTCCAGACCCTACACCAAATTTCATAACATTCAGTTGATACATCTGTAACCACAATGAACGGATATCAGTCTGATATATAGCAACATCAATATTTCAATGAACAACACATACACATATATTATATAATATGTAATTTATGCAATATGTATTTATATATTCTTATAATCTATGTTGGTTTTAGAGGTTTTTATTAATCTAATGAATATGTGTGCATAATCACAGTGAACTGTATTTGAATATAGTCATTATCCTACTTATTTATTTAATTATATATTTATTGATTGATTGATACTTAATATTCATAGCATCAATAACTGAATGAAAGAATGAATGAAACCAGCGAATGAAATTAAAGGAACAAAACAAATGAACAAATGAAAGAATGAACAAACGAATTGAACAAATGAATGAATGAATGAATGAATGAGACATGGTATCAGCAGACCAGAAGCTGTTACTGATTCTCCTTCGTGCTCAACTGGATCATGAAGACATCCAGAAGGGAAGGTGCAGGTTCTAGCCCTGACCTGTCATCCCAATAGAGCCCCTACAGGAAGCCAAAGGAAACCAACTCCCCACACACCTCCTCTGGCCTAGAACCATAGCGAGGTCAGCCATTTTCTCAACACATCTGACTCCACACCTTGTCAGAGCTCCACCTGCAAGAGAAAAAAGTTTCATCTCTCCTATTCAGCATGCAGTCAAGAATCGATGAATGCAAAACTGTAAATGCATGAACTGAGAGAGCCTACTACTACCGAGAGATCCACCTAGTAACAGAAGAGCCTAAAGTTATTTCATGTGTCATATTTGATATAAAGCCAAAGTTTAATACTATAGACCTCAGAGTAATTCTGAAGGAATGTTCTGAGGCTCTTCGTGTCTCGGAGCCAGCAGATGCCCTTGCTTAATTACCGCATGACAGGGACATATGGGATGTTATTGGTGCCTGCTTTGAATACATTTGATGCAGCCAATGGGAAGACAAGTGATACAAGTGATTATTTATTTAGCTTTTTGGTTCACATCCGCAACGCTCAGGGTTATTCCTGGCTCTGTGCATGTAGTAATTACACCTGGAGGTACCAGAAACCATATGACGGCAGGATCAAAGCCTGCTTGGCTGCATGCAAAAAGGAATGCCCTATTGTTCCCTGGGGTCCCTGTCCTCATTCTATGCATTCAATACCTAACACATAAATATTCTAAATTGACCTAAATTCTGAGATGGAAAACTACTTTAATTTGTTGTTCTCTCTTCACAGTCCACGGACTTCAATAGGAATATATTTTCCTTCACCAGTTTCTGAACATGATTTGCTATTAAGTGACAATAAGCATTCTGTTATAGCTATTCTTAAGAACCAATCAGATTATGTCAAACATTAATATAAGACATCAATTGAAGTGTTATCTTAATATATCCATGATATAGAATGGTAAATAAGACTCTTGAATCTAGAAACATGTAATAGAATAAGCTCCAGATCTGTCTAGTATATATTGTACTACCGTATCAAATCGCCTTCTCGTTCATCATCGATTTGCTCGAGCAGGCATCAATAACATCTTCCATTTGTCCTGTCTCTACGCAATTAGAGCTCAAGGCACCTGTTTGTTCCAGTGAACATAAAGAGAACTAAACCATTCCATAAGGCTGTGTGGGAATGAGGTCTATAATTTTTACTGGTATTTGGCATATCAAATACGACATGGGTAGCTGCTTATGGGCTCTTGCTGTGGAGTGGTAGCATACTATTGTACATCCTAACTAGTCATTGATGAACCGCGAGGCCACAAGCGGCTGCTCGCTGAGCTGTAGCAGTATTAGTCTGCTGAGTGGAGTTCTGCCCCATAAACGCGAGTCTCTATATTGTATACGTACCGAATAAGTACTAGAATTCGTCAGGTTTGTCAGTGAAAATAGAACATTCACTGAATTGTTCTTTCATTATTCCTAATTCATTAGGCCATGCTACCAGTACATACCCGCTGCCTAAAAAGAATTAAAGGAGTAAAGTATATACAATAAAAACAAATAAATTTATGACAGCGTAGAAGAAAAAATTGCACCTAAATTTAGTAGTTAATTT
>JAJIBD010022667.1:0-66278 GCA_021461705.1 Cryptotis parvus | reverse complement strand
TAATCTATACAAAACCCAGAAAAAATCTCAGAACATGAGATTACCTCATACTAGAAATGACTGACATTTGTAACAAGCTGTTACTCTGTGGTAGCAAACATTTCCAATTATTTTTTATGCGTTGGTACTGGTAAAATGCCCCAGTGTTACTAAAAGCATCCCTAAGTTATCATTACATTTTTGCTTAAGAATACCCAGATGGATAATTTTAACCGAGTATATTTTACAAAATAGAAGAGAAAAGAGGGAAAATAACTTTGCTCCCCTTGCTTAGCTACAGTATAATTTCATGAAATAAAGGGACGAACTATTAGATAGTATTAAAATGATTAGCGTTCAATCTATATGAACTACATTTAAACTGAATTAATGTTTTTTTTTAGAATTCGCTTCTTCTTTACAATTTTGGGGTGAGTACTGAAAGAAAGGAATTTGTTTTCACCTGATATGAAAAGTGAAGTAAAAAGTCCATGAATTGCCACTGTTTTTATTGAGGGTCTCTCAGGTACCATGTGTCTTTTTGTAGCCCCCAATTTATCATTGTTACTCTATGCTCTGCCTAATTTTTGTGGATTAGTACCAGTCTTCCCACATCCTCACACACCACCATTCCACTGCTTACTACCAATGATCCGCATTTCCTTCCCATACCAACCCCTACCCCACCAACTTTCTGCATCTTGGCAGGCACCTTTTTAAGTTTTGTTATGGAAGTTTGGGTCTTATGATCTCAGTGTTGTTTATACTCTGTGATTTGGGTATTTAGTTCTATCATTCGTTAACACAAATTGACATACAGGAAACTGCTTATACCCTGTCCCCAGTAGCTTCTCACTAATCTCTCCTTTGTTCCCTTTCCCTCCCTTCGAGTTTCTTTTTCCTTCTCCTTCGCTATTTTCTGAGACCGGGGTGATCTAGCACAATTGTACTTAGAAACCCATGTATATTCTCTCTCGCGCATTATTCTAGTAAGTACCACATGCAAGTGACGCAATCCTGTATTTACTTTTCTTCTTTGGGGTCACTTTGATCTTAGCTTTTCTATCTTTCAGCGCGTATTGCAGCGGAGTTATTAGTGATTCCATCATTTCTTTACCACTATCTGGTATTCCACTGTGTATATGCCACATCTTTCATGCTTCCACTTATCTGTCATTGGCCACCTAGGTTGGGTTCCAAATTTTTAGCTGTTTTACTGAGTGCTACCATTATGATAGTAGCAAAGGGCTCTTGAATGAATATTTTTATCCTGGGGCATGGACCTTAAAATGGAATTGCTGGCCATATGGAAAGCTCAGTCTTGGTATACCAAGTAGCCTCACCTTTAATGTTTTCCATGGATGTTGGAACGAAGACAACTTTCTCAACACCAGTGAATGATTCCTTTATATATATATATATATACATATATATATATATATATATATATATATATATATATATATCCCCATATTACCTCCTCTAAATTTTCCCAGTATTTAAGAAAATTATTATAAACGTGTGATATACAATTACAAAAATGTTCACGACTGGGTTCTGTCATGTACATTTTTCCCAGCACCCACACTCCTCCATGAGTGCCTGATTTCCACCACTAATGATTCTGATTTTCTTCCCCCTCCCCGAAGCTTGCCTGATATACTTGAGCACTTTTTTCCATTTCTTCTTCTTCTCTCTCTCTTTCTGTCTCTACTCTTTCTCTCTCACTGTCTGTCTCTCTCTCTTCCTCTTACACATTGTGGCTTGCTCTATGTATATTTAGGGATTATCGGGTGTAAATCCTTTGTGTTCATTCAACACTCAGTTCAAGTCTGGCACATTTCCATTGATAATTAGTAGAACACTGGCATATATTTATATCCCAATATGAAGATGCAGTCTTTTCTATAGCTATTCTTTTCCTTCTGACTAATTTCGCAGCATGATTTCCATGTCCATCCATTTCCGGGGTAAATTTCATGACTTAACGTCTTTTTTATCTTACAGCTGCATAGTATTCCATGGTGTAGATGTACCAGAATTTCTTTTAGCCAGACTTCTTTTCTCTGGCATTTAGGTTGTTTTCAGATTCCTGGCTAGCATCTGACCAGTTACTTTCGGGGCTGAACATAGATGTACAGATCAGTGTTTCTGCGTGTGATTTTGGATTTCCAGGTTATATTCCTCAGGAATGGTGTGTTGCTGGGTCAAATGGGAGCTTAATATTTAGTATTTGGAGCAATGTCCGTATTGCTTTCAAAAGAAGGGCTGAGACCAGTTGGCACTCCCACCAACAGTGGATGAGAGTCCCTTTCCACCCCCCCACAACCATGACAAAACTCCAAAAGCGCTCTACAACATGGAAGCTAAAGGCATCTTCAAAGATGAAACACCACACACATTAGCAAATGGAGAAACAAAGACAAAAAGCAAATGGGGATTGTATAAAAGTCAAAAGCGTTTGCTCCCCAGTATTTTGAATTTTGTATGCCATTCTCATTGCTATGAGGAAGTGTCTCATCATCATCTTCATTTGGAATTCCCTGATATACAAGTGAAACCGAGTTTTTTCATGTGCCTGTTGGCCATTTCATCTTTCCCCTCAGAGGAGAGTCCCTGTTTTTATTTCCCCCTCTTCCAATTTTATGTTTTTTTTTCATTTTTTGTTTGTTAATCTTTGTGAATACTTTTATATATATATATATATATATATATATCTTTAATAATACTACATATAGTATATATATATATATATACCCATATATATATGATAAATCTGATGATCTGCTGAGTTTAAAATACTTTTTGGAAAACCAATTTTTAGAAATCTCAGTCATCAAACTTAGAGAGTTCTGAGTATTTTACCTTGAACTTTTAAATCTCTGAGTTTGCTTGATTGTTTCTACTATTTTTTTTTTCTTAAATAAACATATTCCTTCAACTGATTATATCTTCACCAAACTTTGAAGCTTGTAGTTGGAGAGAAGCTAGTGTTGGCTGCAGTTCAACTTCATCATCTTCAGTTCATCCCTATAGGTTCCACATCCTTCTTAACTTCTTAACTGGGTGGCTCTTTCTAGCTTGGCTGCTCAGCTACCTACAGACACTTTTGGACACATATAAGTATGTCTTCACATTGGTAGTTTAGTCTGCTTTGTCAATTTGGCAAGATTAAATCTTTAGAGTAAATATCTTCTTGTTTTATTTTCTGGCTAATGTCTGACTACTACAACACTATTTTTATATCATGTATAATAGCAAGGCAAAAAAGGGCTTAAATCTTTAAAACATTAGTATGCAAATTATATGCAGATTTTAATTAAGTGGTCTAGATTAAATGGATATAACATTCAAAAAATATTAAGAGTGGTAGTGGTTTTTGTTTGGAAAAGTAAAAACTGTGTGACTTTTTTTTTCCTCTTTATATCTTCCAGTGTTTTCACTTTATGCAAATGAACACGCATTAATATTATAATTTAAATCAGCAACAAATATAAACTTGCTCCTGTGATAATAAATCTTCTGAGCAAATAAAAATATAGTAACCTAACTGGGTGATTATAGATCTTTTTTAATTCAGATAAATGTACCCTTAGTGACTTTCTTAAATGCCTATAGTAAAATGCATAAGAGTTGAAAAGGTTGTAAACAATTTGAGTTACATTTTCAATATGTTCTACCAAGACTAAACCACCAAACTGCATGAATGCTAATTTAAAAAAACTGGATCATATTCTTCATCACAATTTTTATTTATCTTTTCTAATGAAAAACCACATTTTTTAAATGCTTTTGGCAAATGTATTGAATATATATGTTCAAAATACAAATTTAAGTTTCTCAGAATATATACACATACCTATCATCGTAATAGATCTTTAAACATATATATTCAAAGAAATTCCTCTTTTATAACACCTAATTCTAAATCTTGAGTAAAAATAATAGCTGCTATTTTTGCCTCACTTAAAAATTATACATGTAAGCATAATTTTTTGAACTTTGAAATTAATAAACAATCATTACCAAGACCTTTCATAAAACCATAATAGAAAGATTCATAAACTCTCAAATTATGAATTATCATCATACTTTATTGCCAGTATGATTGACTTTATAAATTATTATCACCTTTTTTAAATAAGCTTCATTAATAAGTAAATGTAAATGTTCTTTTAGTGGGCAAAATTATTTCCTTTGGGCTAGATCCCATATATATGTCCGGACCCCTGGACACATATAAGTACACCTTCACATTGGCAGTTGTAGCTATAACATATTAGCTCTCGTAAAGCATTGACTTTAATAATTTGTATTTTCTCCTTTTGGTGTATTAGAGGAAGTCTCCCAAGTAGTATTTATAATGTTTAGGGACCCTTCCAGAGATTATGGACCCCTGGACTGGTGATTCAGTGTGAGGGCCTGAGGATGTTGCCTCTAGGACTCTGTATTGCTCAGGACTCTAAGCTGGTTATAGAGGGCCTCCGGCATTGCACCCAGCAATGCTGGGTCACCAGTGATGTCCAGAATCAAATAAAGGTCAACTGCATTTATTTTAATACATAGGCAGAATTGATATGATTTAGATTACTAAATAAGACAATATTCTTTTTTTGCTTTTTGGGGGTAACACCCGGCAATGCTCAGGGGTTCTCCTGCCTCTTGCGCTCAGGAGTACTCCTGGCAGTGCTCAGGGGACCATATGGGATGCGGGGATTGAACCCGAGCCGGCATGGGCCGCCACATGCAAGGCAAATGCCCTACCCACTGGACTATTGCTCCAGCCCCAAATAAGACAATATTTTAATAGTACAAAAAATATAAAGTAAGCCTTTCTAAATGCAAAAGAAATAGACACTGATATCCTTAGAGAACATAAAAGCACAAATATAAATGTAAGTTTGTTTCTGTTGAAATACATATGTGTATATTCCAAGTAAGAGTTAACATATGATACTGTTAGTTTTGGTGAAAAGTGCTTGGGAATGGTCTTTCAGTGGTGACCAGTATGTCTCAGCACAAGTAATATACATGTTTATTGATGTGTGTTTGTTTGAATCAATAACTTAGCATGTCTGAACTTTCAATTCAGTCATCAAATTACAACATGTCCATGGGACAAATCCAGCCGATTCTTTTCATTTGGCAATGAGCTAATTATTGTTTTCTTATTAATATGCGGGGAGAAAATTTCTTGATACATAGTACTGTAATATATTTAAATTTTAACTATCAAGGACTAGGAGATAGCTTGCTTTGTATGTTTGAGATCTCATATTTGGACTGTGAGTCCCAAATAGTACCATGGCTCAACACCTGAACATTGAGCTGTCAGACCAAAAAGAAATCACTATCAGGGACTGTCCCTACAGCCTCAAAACTTCTGAAGGCATTCTCAAAATGTTATGGTACTTAAGCCTTTTCACTCATGAAGTTTTTCTCTTTACGGAACAATGTAGGACATATTATAGTTTCCCTAAATCAGAGGATATTTTAGGTAAAAAGCCAAATACAAGAGACATAAATTACTATGTAAGATATTTCTAATAAGATCCAATAAGACTTTTGTAAACTATATATCTACCGAATTTTCATTTGCATGGAAAAAATAAAATGTAGATATTCTCATATATTTTATTTAAATGATTACTCTTGAAGATAAAATGATATATTTAAATTGTGTAACCAAATTTTGTTCCTCAGTCTATGCATTCTTACCAAAGATCTGAAATATTTATTTACTGCAGACTAAAGGTTATATAAAATGTTTCCTTACTCTATCTAGTTCATGAGGTAAATAAAGTTTAAAAGGTGAGACACACTAAAGGTTCTTATGCAAAGTAGGTCAAAGAGAAACAGAAAAAGGAAAAGAAATATAAGAAGAATATTGTGCCTGTGGTATTACTATGAGTGTCTGAAAACAGCACTTCGAGGTTTGAAAAATGTGGTGACTACAATGAACATAATATTACTTGTGGCAAATATTCTGAACTTGTGTCATTGATGAGTGATATAAGATGAAAACATACGTATTGCCTTAGGCTGCACCTCTCATGTGAAAAGTTTTCCTTTAATATACAGGAGAGAGAGTACAACAGGAAGAGCACCTAACTTACATGCAGCAGAGTCCAGTTCAAACCTCACAAACCTTATGCCACATATGGTTCCTGAGCACTTCCAGGGTTCATTCAAGCATGAACTAAGGTACAGTCCTTGAACACCTTCAGGAATAGCCCCTTGAAGTATTTTTGTTCTTCACTTTCTTTAACAGCATAAAATCCATTCATAATAAGCAAATTTAATCTACTAGTACTAACATTCTGTTCCAAGTTGAAAGAACACTTACCATGGCCCAGGAGAGTTACAAGTTTTAGATACAGTCTATTAAATTATGTCTTGCTTTTTTAATCAGCAGGTTTTCTTAAACAGTTTTCAAATAGTTTTCAGTAGATACTAACATAGCTAATGCTTTTTTTACCCACATGCTATACACTTTAGAGTCCTTCAAATGTCATTTCTGTTAAATACCTTAAGACATAGTTGCAGTGGTTTTCTACATTTTACCCATGAGAAAATAGAGCCATCTAGAAGCTTAACCTGCTTCAGTGCTTCAATAGGTATTGACTTGCTTAATGAAAATTATGTTCTTGATCTCCCATCAAGCTATGTTGCTTCCCCAGCACGGTGAAAAACAGTTAAAAACAAAAATGTCTTACGCAGTTTTATTTGATTCATCTGTAATTCTGCTTCAGATGGAAGTTTGGTAAGTCCCTTGTTTTTATGAGTGCTGGTGACCAAGAAGGGGGAGGTCCTTTTTTAGTAGTCCTGAGTTTGATCCTAAACTTGAACTCTGTGCTGTAAATTATCATTCTGAACATTTTCCTTTAAAGAACCATTTACTCTCATGTAAACATAGCATCTACCTTGATTTTTTATAAGCGTTTATAAGTGGCTAGCCCAAGATAGGCAAAAAGTGATTCTCTTTTCTCTAGTCTATACTGTTTGTAATTTTTCACTGTTACAGAGGAAACCAATGCTCAAATACCCTTTCCCACAAATAAGCCAAGTGCTGCTTTTTAAATTTAGGCAAAGAGTTTCTGAATTTGTCATGCTGTATGAAACATCTCACTTAAATTAACATGGCATTTTTATTTAATCACAGGAAAATCATTGAGCCTGAAAATCATCAAATCTTTTGAAGTGGAAAAGCTTGTTCTTTGGCTTTCCCACATCAGACAACAATAACAAGTCTAGCAAAGGTATCCCCAAGACAAAAGAACAGTGCAAGGACCTAAGGGCACACAGGGGAAGAAAGAGGGAAATGTATCTTTCAAGGCCACCCTCAAAGAATTCTGGCTCAGAATTAACTCAAGGAGGAAAAACACATTTCCTGATGTTGATGCCCTGCATGCCCTTGTTTAAATGTTGCATTCATGTATTGGACAGTTATGCTTCTCTCATTATCCACTGATTTCTGACTCCTATAAACCGCAACTCAATTTGAAAAAGTGAAATCAGAAAACAATTACAGCAGATGCACTAATGGTCATCAACTGTTTAATTTGCAAGTGTAATATTATATCTCACTGATATGATTTTCAAAGTAAAAAATCAAAGTAGTGTTGCCATTGATTGGTTGTTTTGATTATTTAAACACTGATAAAATATAAAATGTAGAGATACAATGTTGACATAAAAATGGGGATATCAATAAGAATTGGCTATTTTGAAGTTGACATACTTTTTGTCTAAAGTTGGCCAATTTAAATACTAGCCTCTATCAGGCTGATATATTTTAAAATATAAAAAAATCATTTAAATCATCCACATTTGTCAGGATAAAATAAATGTGACAAGGTAAAAAGGTGAAAATAATCACTTGACCACTTGACATCCTGTTATTCATTGATTTGCTCGAGTGGGCACCAGTAATATTTCCATTAGACCCTATCACGTGCCAGTGTAGCCCAATGGAATCCGCTTGCTCAGGGAATACAAAGAGCCTCAAACCGTTCGTTCAGGGTCTTGACAAAGAAGATCTGACCATCTTGTAGTGGGCAGCTACATAATCTTTTGACATCCCGTGGGATCCAGTCGGTAATGGCTCTAGTCTAGTGGTCATCTCCAAATCGCATTACATGTCCAGCCCATCTGATTTTCGATGCCTTGGCAAACAAGACAGTGTCCCTGACTCTGGAACAGCAATGGAGGTCGGAGCTCGGATTCCTTCTTTCACTTGAGTGAGGCGTGATATTCCAAGCATAGCTCTTTCAATTCTTCTTTGGGAGACCCAAATATCATTCTCATCCTGCTTTCCCTAGGCCCAGGTCTCTGAGGCGTATGTTAATGCAGGGAGAATGGTGGAGTTGAAGAGATGTGCCCGGAGCCGGAGGTTCTTTATCAAAAAAGACAAAAAAAAAAAAAAAAAAAAATATCATTTTTTAAATAATATGTTGACTCTCCCTGAAGTCTTCTTAGACTTATGTTTAAAAAACTTAGTTTTGGGGGCCAGACAAATTTTACAGTGGTAATGTGATTGCCTTGGGTAGGGGCTTATTTTGCAGGCAGCTGACACAGACTTGATCCCAAAGCACCACAAGATTTATCCTTAAAATAAATACATAAACAAAAAATTCTTTTGAATACTAAATATTTTCAAAGAAGGAATTTAAAATGGGCATTTAGGACTTGTTAGCATTTTTATTATAATTATTTGAAAAGAATAAACGAGGAAGGAAATACAGTGGAAATTGCATGTATAGGTACTTGTTGGAGGACATGTTTAGCTATCTGGGAGTTTTGTTGTTTTGCTCACTCCCAGCTTAATCTTATTTAAGCCAATGTTCATTCCTAATGAGATCTCTCTTCTATGTAAACACTGCTAGAGGATGTGGCACTTACAGAAGTCACCTTGATTGAATAACTTCTGACTTATACATCTACGAAGACTTCTATGTTTTCTAGATTGGGCACAGCTCCTCTTTATACCCACTGCACCCAACGTGGGACAGTTAGAATTTACCAGGAGACTACCACCCTGGCTACGCTGAGACTAAAGGTAGACTATAGGAAGGATCATACTTAGTTTGCTCTAAGCAGGCGAGTATGACCCTTTCAGTACATGAGAACAAGATACTCAGAATCACCCTGGTGCAGATAATAATAAGGACCTTGTGGGTACCATCTAGATTACATGAAGCTCATGAAGTTAAGATGTATTACTTTATATCAGCCCCCCTCTCTCTCCAAGTGTTTTACATAAGAGATAATCTCAGGATTAGTCCTTGGTGTAACCTCTGTTTATACCTGCAATAGGGTGTGGCACTACACTCTGTTTAGGGTTCTTTGTTGGCATGACAACCTCCCAATTGGGGTTACTTTGGTGTATATAAGGGGCTGACTTGAGACCCCTTCACCTTTCACCTTTTGCCTTTTTGGTTCCTCAGCCTGCAGCTTTTTGGCTCCCAGGCTTTTGGCTTTTGGCTTTGGCCTTTTGCTCTTTGGCCTTTGCTCCTTCTTCTGGGTAGGACTCAGCTCGGGTGAGATCCTCTCTCTTTGGTGGGAGACTTACGCTCTTTTGTATGGTCTAAGTTCGGACCAGAGCTAAAGTTTGCTCATTATATTGGATTGCTGTGGAAGAGCTTTTGTACTATTAAAAGCCATTTTTTTGGAACTGCACCGGACTCGTGAGTTTTCATCTTTCTCCCGGCATCCTCGGACGTAGAAGACAACCTCTGTCCTGACACTGTCGGGGACCCTGGCGGCGTTCCCGACAGGTACTAAAGTATAAATATATGCATGTTCTGAACAGAACAAACCATAAGAATAGTTAGAGCTTACCAGAAGAAAAGAGTAATGGGTTTTGGGCAAATTAGGACAGAGAGCAATTTATGGTGAAAGGTAAAATTGCACTTAAGTGAAATTTTGATAGTATATATTTCTATTTGTTTCAGTGACAAACACCAGTAATTTATTAAACATTATAATGCAATGTTACTTCAATAAAAACAGATATAAAAGAAAATCTTATTTGATGGATATAATTTTCAAATAATAACATATTGCCTATAAAGTTGGCAAAAGATGTAGAGAATAACTTTTTATAAAATAACTTTCCTAAAATAAAACAGTTTTTTGCAAAACAGTTTGTTGTTATTTTTAAAATTAAATATATTATTTGATATACATTGCTTGGTATATCCTAACAAATCACTTGTATCAACTTGTCTTCCTGTTGTTCATTGATTTGCTAGAGCAGGCACCAGTAACGTCTCCATTCGTTGGGAATGAAGTTTATTATTGTTTTTGGCATATGGGATACACCACAAATAGCTTGTCAGATTCTGCCATGGCTCTGGGTTCATCCCAGGGGGCCCAGTCTTTTTCTAAGTAAGACCATACACATATATGTATGCACACACACACACACACAAACACACACACACACACCTCTTGCAAACAATGAACTTGATCACTTGATCACTTGAATCCCATTATACATCGATTTGCTCGAGCGACACCAGTAACATTTCCATTTGACCCTATCACGTGCCAATGTAGCCCAATGGCATCTGGTTGCTTCAGGAATATGAAGAGCTTCAAACCGTTCCTTCAGGGTCTTGACATAGAAGTCTGACCATCTTGTAGATTGGTGGCCACGTAATCTTTTGACATTCTGTGGGATCCAGTCAGTAATGGCTCCTAGTCTAGCGGTTGTTTCGAAATCGCATTACATATCCAGCCCATCTGATTTTCGATGCCTTGGCAAACGAGACAGCATCCCTGACTCTGAAACAGCGACAGTGGTTGGAACTCCAGATTACTTCTCTCACTTGAGTGAGGCATGATATTCCAAACATAGCTCTTTCAATTCCTCTTTGGGATACCCGAATAAAATTCTCATCCTGCGTTCGTAGGGCCCAGGTCTCTGAGGTGTATGTTAATGCAGGGAGAATGGTGGAGTCGAAGAGATGTGCCCAGAGCAGGAGGTTCTTTGTCATTTTAGCTATATCTTCAATGCCTTTGAAGGCATTCCATGCCGTTCTCTCTTCCCCCGTGCGCATCGCAGATTTTAGGTCGTTCATCATGTTGACTTCTCGACCTAGGTACATGTAACTGCTGCATTCAGAGATGATTGTTCCATTGAGAGTGAATGGGGCATTTGGAACTAGTTCATTTTTAATGAACATTGTTTTGTTTGGATTCAGCTGTAGATTTATCTTTCCACATTCTCGGTTGAAGTCAGCCAGCATTTGTGCCACTTGGCTAATGCTTGATGTTATTAGAACAAATATCATCAGCAAAGTGGAGGTGGTATAGTTGCTGACCATCTATCTTCACTCCCATTCCTTCCCATTCTAATTGTCGCATGATGTTCTTGAGGGTGGCTCTGAAGAGTTTTGGTGAAATGGTATCACCCTGTCAAACCCCCTCTTTTGACATCAATAATCACTTCCTTGTAGAACGGTGAGAACAAAAATCAAATTATGAGAAGGTAGCCTGATACTACTACAAAAACTAGGAAAAATAATATGAGAAAAAATAACAGTACAGGTGCTGGGAAGATGGCTCAAAGAACTGGAGTGCATGCTCTGTATATGAGAGCCACAAGTTTGCTTACCAGCATCATACGGTAATCAGAGCAACTCCAGATCACCAAGCCCAGAACAGTCTTAAAGTACAAGTGTCGTTCAA
This sequence comes from Cryptotis parvus, assembly GCA_021461705.1. Taxonomy (NCBI): domain Eukaryota; kingdom Metazoa; phylum Chordata; class Mammalia; order Eulipotyphla; family Soricidae; genus Cryptotis; species Cryptotis parvus. Next base: position 54,605 of record JAJIBD010022667.1, on the reverse strand, counting down.
CATTCAAAAACCAAAGCTGAGGTGTATGTGTTTTGGGGGTGTTGTAGGGGATGACACACTGCGATACAATATTATTCATCATATATAAAATCCCTAAACAAGATTTTTACAGACAAAACAAATTTTTTTTAAAGATGGACAGCTTAATACCAGAAAAGGTGCAATATCTGCTCAAACTTTATTCTGAGTATTTCTGAAAGCATTTTTGCATATATTTGGCCATCTAAAATGAGAGAGGTAATAAGACTCTCCTCCCAATGTGTGTAGTTACAGTTAGGATGATTCTCAATGACATGACATTTGAAAAAGGGGTAGCTGCACGGAACACCTAGATCCATAAGTTTGATCAGGTACTTTATTTGTGTGGTATACCAATGACCTGAGATAGCTAAGATACTACAAGAGTCTACTTGTTGATTCTGAGAAGCTACAAAGAATGAAAGTCAACTGAAGAAAATAACTCATTATCTTTGGCATTCTAATTCTCACGACTAGAAATTAAATAGCTAATAGTATTTTCTGATAGACTTTTCACTGTCCAGACTCTCAATATTTAATTCTTGAAACAAACCAGACAGACTTAGATAACTTAGTATACCTCATACCCAAACCTCTATCTAAACAATCACTTTCTGAATTCAGGAATTCAGAAGAGATTTTGCTTATAAGGAATACTTGTGTTACATACACACTACAGAGGGTAACAAGATATAAATATAAAAGAATGCCCATATGCATAATAATTAACCTCATTCCCATGACTGAAGGAATGGTTTTTTCATTCCCATTTCATGTACCTGGCGTGAACAGAGTCCTTTGGGCTATACTAGCACATGAACAAGGACAAATGGAGATGTTACTGGTGCCTGCTCGAGCAAGTTGATAAACAACGGAAGACAACTGATACAAGCGATGCCAATACACAGTGAATTTGCATGTGTAAGAGCATGCATGTTCAAAAAAAAAGGCCCAAAAGTTTTAAGATATTTAACCAAAAAATTACTAAGTGTCCACCAGTTCATAAAGTGTATAAACAGCTTACAAGCTTTATATAGAAATTTTTACACCCCATCTATTAACACTGGATTAGATAAGCATGCAAACAACACAATGATATGTATCCTTATGGGCCAGAGAGATAGTACAGTAAGTAAAGTACTTGTCTTACATGTGGTTCCATCAGCTATGACCCTGATCTGAAATCCCAACACCGCAGGCAACAGGACAGAGTGAGTGTACACGGATGGTTCCAGGTTCAATCCCTGGCATTCCATATAGTCACCAGGAGTGATCACTGTGCACACAGCCAGGAGTAAGCCCTGAGTACCACCAGGTATGTGAATGAATTGATTATTACATGAAGAATGTAGAAATAAAATAAAAATATTAATTGATGTGTTCAGAGTAAATGAGCAGTAGGTAGGGCCTTTGCCTTGCCCAGGTTTGATACCAGATATATGGTTTGATACACTCAATATGGTCCCTGACCAGTGTAAGAAGCAATTCTTGAGTGCAGCGCCAGGACCATGATAATGCCTCAAATCAGCTCTTATACATATATAATTTTATAATATTTTTAGTGCAAGAATTTTAAGTTGCCTGGTAGGTGGTGTTGTAGCTCAAGGGTATTTTTAAAATTTTTTTGTTGTTAACGCTAATGAAAGATTTTTACTCAATACCACATGACACATAAGGACAAGAGTTAAAGCTATAGAGAAAGTTTTATGCAAGTACATCTTCTTTGTGCATAAATGTGTTTTTGAGTAATGAAGTCTAGGTTTGCTCTGGGTTAGGTTTTCATAACTAGCATGTAAAAACCCAAGGACTTAGAAGAACTGAAAGTATTACCAATGAGTGTACATTCTCTAGGTGCTATCAAGTACATAACATAAGTAACCCCTGAGCATTTCCAGGAGTGGCCCAAAAAGACCAAAAAAAATCATAATGTATACATAGTATAGTAAAAATATACATACAAAGTTGAATTTAAATTGCAGAATACTCCATAGACTCCATGGGGACCACCATTTTCCACATCTGGGCTTCCCTCTTGTCAGAACTCCACCCAGCAGAAGAACCCATCAGAGCCTGGCTCCTGGGGTGGCTTGCGGCCATGCGATTCATCAATAAATGCTGGATTTAGATATGACTACAAGAGTATACCACCCCCCACGGCAGAGCTTGGCAAGCTATCCGTTGTCGGGGCGCTCCGCGGGGTCCCGACAGTGCCGGGAAGCGAAGTTCCCTTCTACCTCCGCCGGCGAGGAATGGATGGACACCAGGAATCCGATGTGGTTTTAGAAGGCTTTACTTATCACAGGTTCAGGCATACAAATCAGCAAAAAGGAAAAACCGATGCTTAGGATTCCAGGCTAGAACCCCAGCCACGTGTAGGCCAAGATGGCGACCACCACGTGTAAAACTTCCAAGGGGAATAAACGCTCACAAGGCGAAATCCCACCGGAAGAAGAAGCCCGGGAGAGCGGGAACCGGCTAGTTTATACCCCCCGCAACTCAGACCTTCCTCCCATTGTTATGGAAAGCAGGGGAGGGTCCAATGCCCTTAAGTAATCCCTCCCTGCATCTCACCTAGGGCCTTTACTGTGCTAATGTTTTGAGCGGGAATGCCTTTGAAATGTAGAGAAGGGGTTTCTGAGATGGCATGTCACTGTACCAAAGATCAACACCAATGCCAGTTAAATATTTCTCCAAGCCTTCACAAGTCTCCTCTACTTCATTGTAGTTTTATATTTTATCAGGGAGCCATGTTTGTTTGTTTGGAAGCAAACAGCATTTCTCTCTGGTCTAATTACTTAGGTGTCCTTACGTGGCCAGGCTAATATGCTGGTAAGATCTAGCTAGTCCCACGATGATTGTGATAGCATGGGAGAATATTTATACCAGCTAGTACAGCATACATGGTCGGATAAACTGCCACATTTAGACTACCCCCTTATCTACGGAGTGATTTGCGGGGAGGCAATCCAGAGCAGATGCAGCGGCCCTTAGGAGTCCTGCAACAATCCGTGTCGTATTTGATATGCCAAATACCAATAACAATTATAGACCTCATTCCCATGACCTGATGGAATGGTTTGAGGCTCTTTATGTTCCTGGAGGGAAGCAGATGCCCTTGGGCTCTGCTAGCATGAGACAGGACATATGGAGATGTTACCGGTGCCCGCTCTAGCAAATCAATGATGAACAGGAAGACAGTGATACAGTGATACCCCATAGAATCATGCTTTGCCAGAAAGAGTATTTTCAGATAAGTATTTTAAATATGCTTGAGTATTTCCCCAAGTTATCTGGAAGCATTACTTAATTATTTGATTTTAATAGATAAATGAAATATTTTAAAAACATAACTCATTTTAATTAATTAAAACATCACTATCACTATCACTATCTTCCCGTTAATCATCTATTTGCTAGAGTGGGCACCAGTAATATCTCCATATGTCCTGTCTCATGCTAGTAGAACCCAAAGGCAACCACTTGCTCCAGGAACATAAAGAGCCTCAAACCATTATATTAGGTCACGGGAATGACCTAATATAAATGTTACTGGTATTTGGCATATCAAATACTACACGAGCAGCTTGCCAGGCTTGCCCTGCGGGTGGCATACTGTTGTAGTCACCTCTAAATAAAGCATATTTTGATGAACCACTCTGCCGCAAGCGCCGCGCGGAGCCAGGCTATAATAATCTGGTCTGCTGGGTGGAGTTGTGATGAGAGGGAAGTCGGATGTGGAAAATGGCGGGCCCCATGGAGTAGGGGAGGGTGGTCTGAGTTGTGAGGCTCTGCTCAAAAAAATTAAATAATTTCATATTTAATTGAAAATATGTTTTCAATTAAAACATATCTGCATTTAACTATCTCTTTTAAAAACTTGAATTTTTTTCTTTTATAGGAATAGGCCTGTCACTTCTATTTTAAATATGTGACTGTTCTTATCACATTCCACAAAAGCCTCAGGCTTACAGATGGTCCCCTTACAAAAGTTAATGGACAGCTTCACTACTGAAAAAAATGCTAATTTTGTAATACTTTAAGTCCTAACCACTGATGAATTCTAGTGAGCATCTCAAGACCTCACAAAATCCAATTTAGAGTCAGCACACGTTTAGAAATCATGTGGGCTGGGTGATTTGATCTCATGCAAATTCAGGGTTCCTGGTCTGCTTTTCATCAGACCACCCTGAACAGGAAACATGCACTTTTGTTGAATTTCCCAGGATTTATTCAACTATCTGTGATTTAAAAACAACTAATATTTTCCAATGGTCTTGAAAAAATATTTAAATAGATATTTTTTTGACCTAGTGTAAAATAAAAGCTTTGGTGGCTAGAGCAATATTACAACTGGTTGGGCATTTGCATTTTAGGAGGCTCACTGGGATTTGATTTCTGGTAATCTTTTGGTCCTAGAGTCACTCCAGGAGTGAGTCTTGAGCTCAGAGTCAGGAGCATGCTGTGAGCATTGCTCTGTGTGACCCTAAAACAGAACAAAGAAACAAAAAAGAAGTGCTACATCTGACAGTGGATTTGTTTATTTGCATAGTGAAGAGCAAAAAACATATCACTTAATTAAAAGTAAGTCTCTCTGGAAAACATAAATTAATTATGCCTTTGAATTAGTTGTTCAAATTTAAATGGAGAATGTATGAAAAGTTCCTATTGTATATTTAGCATATGGCAAATGCTGGATAATATGAAACTGATTACCAATAGTAATCAATTATTTTCATTTTTGTACTCCATACATTTTGCCATGTTTTTAATCAACTCAAATTTGTATTATATTTTTTGTACTTGAAGGTATCTGAGATGTTTTTAACATGTCATCCTGGATTTAGAAGGTGATTTGACTAATTAATATGATATACTTACACTGATTAATAAATAAATATTTCCCTGAACTATTCATTTGGATAGTGTATCCAAATATATGGATATATCCATACATATCTCACTTAGCCCATCAACATCTATTTATTCATTATCATGTGCAATTAACTAATTATAAGAAATATAGGGATGTGTAATATAAGATTTTACACATATGTGTAATATAAGATTATATATGTGTATGTATAAGATAAATCTTATATGTGTATATAAATCTTATATGTGTACTATAAGATTTTCTAAGGTATAATCTGGTAGACAATGAAAGTATGGGGTATAATTAAAAGAAGAAAATATAGGATAGATAGTAAAAGCTGAATACAAACAAAATATTTGAGGTAAAAAAGTGGGCGGGGTACTTGTTTTGCATGGGGTTGACATGGGTAATAACTCATGTGTTCTGAGCACCACCAGGAGTGACTCCTCAGCATAGCCCTAAGCACTGCAGATATGACCAAATAAAGCAAAAATTTTACAGAGCAACAAAATGATAATATTTTATGAGTCATCATTTTATGGTTAATGAGAGCATTCAATAACCATATAAAATAGTGAAAACAAAAGAATAATGCTTTAAACAGCATTAGTGAACACATGTCTAATTCCCTGCTTGCATTTCATTGGGATGTATACCATGAACACTTAGTACCTAAACCATGTTGTGAGTGAAACTTTCATTTCATCCACTCTGAATTTTGCTGACAGTATGATAATAAAATACAGATAATTTCATTTTGCTGTACTACTAAAAATGACACTTCTGGCTGGCAGAATAAACAGAGCCTCCTAAAAACTAAATACTTCCTAAGTAACCCAATTAACTGTAGAGAATTTGACTTTTAGCCATCAACTCTCATCATAACATTCTTTTATGCTTACATCCATAATAATTCACCCCAAAGTCCCATTGCACATGCCCTTCCTGGTGGAATGTTATACCCAAGCTGTAATTTGCCCATATGAAACATGCACTTTGCTTTCATAATATAGCCTTACAGCAACTTTTTCAACTATATCCAATAAAATTACTAGGACAGATTATATCTTTATAATAGATATGCAATTATATGTGTGTATAAGTATCTGGCTTTATATTTCATTCAAAAAGCCTTGAGTCAGTTTGATGTTTTGTAATGAAATAGTTTTAAGTCTCTTTCTGATACTATGGAAAATAAGAAAACTAGGACATTAAAGATTTATTGTTCAGACGAGATCTGGGTGTAGACTGTCATCTGCCTACACATCCAGGCACTGCACCCCACACCTGCAACACCTCGGGGGCAGGGATTTACATATATATCTATATATCATATATATAGATATGTAGTATGATACCAATATCCAAGGTCTGGCAAGACATGGATCAGGAGGTCTTGTCAATAAGTGGAATCTACCGCAAGCATGTGGGAGTCAGGTAAGACAGAGAAGGGAACAGTGCTAATAATTGTTGAAAATGATAATACCAGCCTAGGTCTGAGCACTGAATATAGGCAAAGGGATATACATAATAATCTCTCAATGTATATATTGCAAGCCACAATGTGTAAGAGAGTGAGAACGAGAGTGAGAGCAAAAGAGACATACATACAGAGAGAGAGAGAGAGCAAGAGAGAGAGAGAGAAAGAGAGAGAGAAGAGATAAAGAACCTACCATAGAGGTAGGCTAGGGGAAGTGGGAGGGAATTGGGGACATTGGTGGTGGGAAATGAACACTTGTGGATGGATGAGTGCTGGAACAGTGTATGACTGAAACCCAAACATCAACACCTTTGTATTTGCATATCTTGCGGTTGTATAATAAAATATTTTAGGCATTTAATTTTTTTATTCTATAGTAACATGAAGCAATTAGTTTATGAAATATTCTTAAATAATTACTTCCATAAATAATGAACTGTGGGGGTCGGAGCAATAGTCCAGTGGGTAGGGCATTTGCCTTGCATATGGCCTACCGGGTTCGATCCCTGGCATCCCATATGGTCCCCTGAGCACTGCCAGGAGTAATTCCTGAGTGCAGAGCCAGGGAGTAACCCCTGAGCATTGATTGCCAGGTGTGACCCCCCCACACAAAAAAGGCAAAAAAAATAATGAACTGCTAGTTAATCTTTCAAAACACGATTTTTGGATCACAAGTGATTTATTTTAAGATACCTTGGTGAAAAAAATTATGGTAAATATACTAATAACTAACCAGGTCCTACCCTGCTTAGCCTCTGAGATCATACAAGATCAGGAGCATTCAGGGTGGTACGGTTGTAGTCCATACTAAGAACATTCAGAGTTCAAAATTCCAAACTTAAATTCAGAGTTGCTCTATAATTTCTTTTAGTTCAATAGATGTTTCTGTACTCTATAGCCTTAATTTCCTGTTAGAGAAGAAAGTAAAAATATAAGAGGAAGGAAATAGTGGAAAGAAACAAGTTTTCTCAAGAAGAGTGGTAGAATACCACTGAAAGTTGCATCAAACAATAAAAAATTCTACATATACACCTCCTGACCCTCAAGGTGTTGCAGGTGTGGCTGTGGTGCCTGGCTGCGTTGATAGGTGGCAGACAGGATAATAAAACATTTTTTTTTTAAAATAGAACCCATGTTGTTTTTTAGTCACAGGGTGCTATTTTGCTCCTTACACAGACTGCTTCTTTGTGTTCATTGAGCATAATTAAATGTATATATGTATATATATTTAATATATATACATATATATTGTATAATATTAAATATATATGTATACATATATATATGAGATAGGAAGAAAAGGTTTACAACTAATAGCAAATATCTCTATTGGCTGAACGTAAAGCAGATTGTATAATAACATTTACCATCATGGAGAAAACAAGACTAACACTAGGATCTGGAATTCCCATAGACAAAAGCGGATGTTTATGATGATGAAGCGTGTTTAATTGATCTGGATGATTTCATTAAAACTCTGTCTAGGACTCATCCATAATATTTATCCTATGACTGAAGAAAGATATCTAAAATTCTGTTTCATTATAACACAAATTTTAGTTTGTAAATCCCAGTAGTTTCTCAATCAGACTCCCACAAATTATCTTTAATTTCCTCACTAAATTCTCCAGAGTTACACTAAACCAGCAGGCGCATCTTTCACCTGCCATCACTAAAGTGATGAATTTCCTTTCTCTCTTGAGAGTTTGACACATGGTGGTCCTCCCTCTTCTGTGCTCTTAATGCCTCCCTGATTAGAATATCTAGTAGACTAAATTATGCTGCAAAACTCACAACTCCTTTCATTTTCTTTATAAGTGAAACACAGTTTTAAGAAATGTTTTCCTCGTCCTTCATCCTGAGAGAGTAATGCCATATCTTTTTCATGTCAAAAATTTTCTTCATTTTTCCTAATCATACCTGTTTCTATTGAAGAGTTTTTTTAACCTTTCAGAGATGAACTTGCCTTTGAAATTGTGTTTGCTTTAATATCTAAGTGGTTTTATAAATATACTATATCTATATTGCAGCTTTTATTTGAGCTCTAAATATCATAGCATAGCAACACAGATTCAAAACATATACAACGAATGGAAAGGATTTTAAAATAGGGATGTAAAATTGAAATATTGATTATTTGTCACTTAAGTTTTATGAGTAAAACAAGTAATTCAGAACTTGAGGGATTAAAAGCATTTCCTACTAATATGGCTGATGAAAAGTGTTTGTACCATAACTGATTTTTTCTTGAGTACTCCAAGTATTATGATTAATTTGTCACTAGTTTCATCATTTATTTGCATGGTTGCTTGATGCCTTGTTATACTTATAAATAAATATGTTCTGAAAATGTGAACATTTGATAGAAAATGTTAATGACAGCATGCAGAGTGCCAGAAACCTAGGCATACTTTTTTAAATTATGTCAAAATCAGTGTTAAAATTAAATATAGAATCACAAGTTGACTTCCACTTACCTTGTATTTATATTACAAGTACATTTCAATAGTTTTCGCTAAATCATTGGTCAATTTACTTAAAGATGTTTTCTCTGATATATACAAAGTCCTTTGATTTGAAATTTACCTTTTTTATGAATCACCATGAGATAGACCATTAGAAAACTGCTCATGACTAGGTTTCAGTCACACAATGTTCCAAGACTCATCTGTCCACCAGTGCATATTTCCCAACACCAGTGTCCTCAGTTTCACTCCTTCTCTTCAACCGTCCTCTATGGCAGACACTTTTCTCTCTCTCTCTTTCTCTCTCTCTATCTCCCTGTCCTTTTGTGCATTGTGATTTGCAATACAGGTACAGAAGGATTGTCATATATATGATATATTGTCGAGGAACGTCGCCAGGGGCCGCCGGGTCCCCGACAGTGTCAGGACAGAGGTTGTCTTCTACCTCCGAGGACGCCGGGAGAAAGATGAAAACTCACGAATCCGGTGCAGTTCCAAAATGGCTTTTAATAGTACAAAAGCTCTTCCACAGCAATCCAATATAATGAACAAACTCTAGCTCTGGTCCGAACTTAGACCATACAAAAGAGCCTAAATCTCCCACCAAAGAGAGAGGATGTCACCAGAGCTGAGTCCTACCCAGAAGGAGCAAAAGGCCAAAGAGCAAAAGGCCAAAGCCAAAAGCCAAAAGCAGGAGCCAAAAAGCTGAAGGCTGAGGAACCAAAGGCAAAAGGTGAAGGGGCCTCAAGTCAGCCCTTATATTGGATTACCAAAGTAATCCAATCGGAGGTTGTCATGCCAACAAAGAACCCTAAACAGAGTGTAGTGCCACACCCTATTGTAGGTATAAACAAAGGTTACACCAAAGACTAATCTCTTATGTAAAACACTGGGAGAGAGGGGGCTGATATAAAGTAATACATCTTAACTTCATGAGCTTCATGTAATCTAGATGGTACCCACAAGGTCCTTATTATTATCTGCACCAATGTGATTCTGAGTATCTTGTTCTCATGTACTGAAAGGGTCATACTCGCCTGCTTAGAGCAAACTAGTATGATCCTTCCTATAGTCTTCCTTTAGTCTCAGCGTAGCCAGGGTGGTAGTCTCCTGGTAAATTCTAACTGTCCCACGTTGGGTGCAGTGGGTATAAAGAGGAGCTGTGCCCAATCTAGAAAACATAGAAGTCTTCGTAGATGTATAAGTCAGAAGTTATTCAATCAAGGTGTCTTCTGTAACTGCCACACCCTCTAGCAGTGTTTACATAGAAGAGAGATCTCATTAGAATGAACCTTGGCTTAAATAAGATTAAGCTGGGAGTGAGAAAATCAACAAAACTCCCAGATTAGCTAAACGTCCTCCAACAATATATATCATATATTATTTATATCACATACCATATATATGATATATACTATATACGCACATTATATATGATATATCACAGATGATATATCATATAGATTATATATATAGATATATGTGAGAGACTCACAGACATGGGGTAGAGCTGCTACCAACTTCCCTGTGCCTAGCCACTCACAATGCACCTGGGAGGGATGGTGGGTTCTAGCCCTGGCTGGCCACCCCAGCAGAGCCTCCCAAGAAGCCAGACGACCCCCACTCCATGAGGGCTGCCATTTTCCACATCCAGACTCCCTCTTGTCAGAACTCCACCCAGCAGAGAAGCTGGTCACAGCCCAGCTCATGCAGTCACTTGCAGCCATGCAGTTCATCAATAAATGCTGGAGATCAGAGGTGACTACAAGAGTATGCCACCCACATGGCAGAGCCTGGCAAGCTACCCAGGCTTATACTGTACCCCATGTAGTATTTGATATGCCAAATACCAGTAGCAATTATAGACCTCATTCCCATGACCTGATGGAATGGTTTGAGGCTCTTTATGTTCCTCAAGCAAGCATATGCCCTTGGGCTCTACTTAGCATGAGACAGGACATAGGGAGATGTTACTGGTGCCTGTTTTGAGCAAATCGATGATGAATGGGAAGACAGTGACACTGACAGTGATATGTGTATCATATATGGTTATCACATATATGATATATCATATATATGGTATATGTATCATGTATGTGATTATCACATATATGTATCCCTTTACTTATTTTCAATACTGAGTTACAGTCTAACATTACCATTTCCAGCTATTACTGAAAAACTTATCTCTCTTACAGACCCTCAGTCGCCCACAGACGAGTGGTAGAAACTTCCTCAAAGAAGAAATTCAAATGGCCAAAAGGCATATGAAAAAATGTTCTTCATCATTAATCATAGGGAGATACAAATCAAAACAACAACAAGATATCATTTCACTCCACAGAGACTAGCACAGATACAAAAGAAGAAAAGCAACCAGTACTGGCATGGATGTAGAAAGAAAAGGATTTTCTTCTTGATGGTGGGAATGCTGATTGGTCCAGTCTTTTTAGAAAATAATATGGAGCTTCCATCAAAAACTAGAAAATGAGCTCCCATTTGACCCCAAAAACCACACCTGATAATATACACTAGGGTGCCAAAAACACATAGCAGAAACACTATAGGCAATGTTATGTTCATTGTAGCACTGTTCATAATAGTCAGAATATGGGGAACACCTTGAGTACCTGAGAACAGATGACTGGATAAAGAAACTATGGTACATCTACACAATTGAATATGATACAGCAGTTAGGTGAAATGAAGTCAAGAAATTTGCCTGTAAATGAATGGACATGGAGTATCATGCTGGAGTGAAATTCATCAGAAGGAAAAGGACAGATATAGAACGACTGCATTCATTTGCATAATATTGAAATTTTAATTTTGTAGAAATGATGTTCTCCTTAGGCTTGGAAACACATGATTTTTATATTTATGAGTAGGCTCTGATTTGTCTTTTTCAGAATTTCCAGAGTAATTATCCTAGATAGAAGAAAAGCAAAAACTTTCACTATTATTCTAAATATTCAGATTGTAAACACATTTGTGTGTTGTAAGACATACAAGACGTGGTTCAATGTGGAACAGTACTTTTAAAATGTCATTGTTTAGTACAGAAGAGAGTCTCAGACTATAAGAGAGAACTGGAAGTGAAACTAGTATACGTACATCTAATCATGCTATGAAATATTAGTGTATCAGAGACAATGGAAATCCTGTTTCTTACAGAGTTCATGTTTCTACAACTCTTCACTGCATTTTCAAATTTTGCTGTTTCATTAAAAATAGAAGGGAATTTGACCCAGGTAACCAAAGATTGAATCTTAAAGTCACTGTATGAAGTAAAATAAGTATTGACCCAGAGTAAAAGCATAGGTGGAGAGAGATTTCTTTGCCTGTGGCCAACCCAAATTTTATTGCCTACATCCCATATGGTCCACCAAGAACATTCAGCAGTAATTCTTAAATACAGAGTCGGAGTAAACCTTGAGCATTGCTGAGTGAGGCACAACACTCCACAACCTGCTCCCCAATGACAAATGTTGTGTGATCCTGTTACTCTGGTATCTGGAGTAATATAATTTTTAGAGAAAGGCATTAGAATGATGATTTCTGGAGAAGGTGAGAAGTGGTAAATTAATGTTTGATGGGATGGTTATAGAGTTTCAGGTGGAGAAATTCTGAAGATGATTTATGCTGATGGTTGTAAGAAATTTTTAAAAGTCACCAACCTGTACAAAGGGTCAGATTGTTGGATAACTCAGACCTCATGAAATCAAATCATAACATCTGTGCTGATACACTGTAACCACAATGAACGTATATCAGTCTGATATATGTTATCAATATCACAATGAACACATACACATTACATATTATATAATATGTAATTTATGCAATATGTATTTTATATATCTCTATAAACTATGTTGGTTTTATATTTTTTATTAATCTAATGAATATGTGTGCATAATCACAGTGAACTGTATTTTAATATAGTCTATTATCCATTTATTTATTTAATTATATATTTATTGATTGATACTAATATTCATAGCATCAATAACTGAATGAAAGAATGAATGAACTAGCGAATGAACAAATGAACAAACAAATGAACAAATGAAAGAATGAACAAACGAATGAACAAATGAATGAATGAATGAATGAATGAGACACAGAATCACAGACCAGAGCTGCTACTGATTCTCCCTGTGCTCAACTGATCATGAAGCATCCAGAAGGGAAGGCAGGTTCTAGCCCTGACCTGTCATCCCAATAGAGCCTCACAGGAAGCCAAAGGAACCAACTCCCACACCCCCTGCCCAGAACCATGAGGTCAGCCATTTTCAACATCTGGACTCCACACCTTGTCAGAGCTCCACCTAAGAGAAAGCCGATCTCTCCTATTGTATGCAGCCGCAACTGATGAATGCAAACTGTAAATGCATGAACTGAGAGCCTACCTACTACCGAGAGTATCCCACACCTGCACAGAAGAGCCTGAAGCAAGCTATTCATGTCATATTTGATATGCCAAAAGCCAGTAACAATTATAGACCTCATTCCTATACCTGAAGGAATGTTTTGAGGCTCTTCGTGTTCCTGGAGCGAGCAGATGCCCTTTTGCTACACTACCGCATGACAGGGACATATGGGGATGTTATTGGTGCCTGCTTGAATACATTGATGCACAATGGGAAGACAAGTGATACAAGTGATTTATTTATTTAGGCTTTTTGGTTCACATCCGGCAACGCTCAGGGGTTATTCCTGGCTCTGCATGCAGGAATTACACCTGGAGGTACTCCAGAAACCATATGAGAGCGGCAGGGATCAAAGCCTGGTTGGCTGCATGCAAAGCAAATGCCCTATTGTTCTGGGTCCCCTGTCCTCATTCTATGCATTCAATACCCAACACATAAATACTCTAAATTGACTCCAAATTCTGAGATGGAAACTACTTTAATTTGTTGTTCTCCTTCACAGTCCACGTGGACTTCAATAGGAATATATTTTCCTTCACCAGTTTCTGTGAACATGTGATTTGCTATTAAGTGAAGCACAATATCTTCTGTTATAGCTATTCTTAAGAACTAATCAGATTAAGGGTCAAACATTAATATAAGACATCAATTGAAGTGCTATCTTAATATATCCATGATATAGAATGGTAAATAAGACTTTGAACGTAGAAATATGTATTAGAATAAGTCTAGATCTGTCTAGTATATATTGTATCACTGTATCACCGCTCTCTCGTTCATCATCGATTTGCTCGAGCAGGCACCAATAACATCTCCATATGTCCTGTCTCATGCAATTAGAGCCCAAGGGCACCTGCTTGCTCCAGGAACATAAAGAGCCTCAAACCATTCCATAAGGTCATGGGAATGAGGTCTATAATTTTTACTGGTATTTGGCATATCAAATACGACATGGGTAGCTTCGGCAGGCTCTGGCTGTGGGGGTAGCATACTATTGTACTCATCTCTAAATCCAGCTTTTATTGATGAACCGCGAGGCCACGCGGCTGCTCAAGCCGAGCTGTAAGAGGCTAGTCTGCTGAGTGGAGTTCTGCCCCATGTCAGTGAGTCTCTATATTGTATACGGACTGAATAAGTAATAGAATCTGTCAGGTTTGTCAGTGAAAATAGGAACATTCACTGACTAATTTTTCATTATCTCCGAATTCATTAGGTCATGTCACTAGTACATAATCTGCTGCCTTAAAAAGAATTAAAGGAGTAAAGTATATACAATAAAAACAAATAAATTTATGACAGCGTAGAAGAAAAATTGCACCCTAAATCTCTAGTAGTTAATTTGTGATTAAAAGAGTTTAACACTAAGGGAGTGCTGGAACAAGATTAGAAATGCAAACCAATGATGGAAAGGCATCTAGATTTTGTTTAGTTGCCAATGGGATCCATGAAATAGTTTAATTAGGTGAAGTTATACCATTGGATTTGTGTTTTAAAAGAATAATTCTGGTCTTAATTTGGAGGGGTAGACCTGAAGAAATATTTGCTTGAGGCAGATTTTAAAAAGGTTTTTACAAAAAATTTATATAAAAATAATGTATTCTCTAGTGTTGCAGGACCCCTAAATCTGTGCATCTGCCCTGGATTGCCTCCTGCAGATTGCTTTGTAGATAGGGGGGGTAGTTTAAATGTGGCAGTTTATCTGACCGTGTATTCTGTACTGACTGGTATAAATAGTCTCTCATGCTACCACAATCATTGTGGGACTAGCTAGATTTTACTGGCATATTTGCTTGGCCACATTGGATCTCTAAGTAATTAGACCAGAGAGAAATGCTGTTTGCCTCCAAGCAAGCAAGCATGGCTCCCCTGATAACTCAAAAGGCAACTAAAATATAAAACTACCGTGAAGTAGGCGAGACTCTTCTGAAGGCTTGGAGAAATATTTAACTGGCATTAGTATAGTCTTTGGTACAGAGGCATGCCATCTCAGAAACCCCCTTCTCTACCCTATAAAGGCATTTCCAGGCAGATCTTGGCTCAAAACATTAACATATAATAGGGCCTATGTGAGGTACTGGGAGAAATTCCCTGAGGGCATTTGACCCCTCCCTGCTTCCCATAATAGTGGGAGGTCTGAGTTGCATTTGACCCTCCCTGCTTCCCATAATAGTGGGAGGTCTGAGTTGCCTGCTGCCTCTCTGGCTCTCTTTTTTTTGAACTCTCTCTTTGTAAGCTCGCACCCTTCTTGGGAGTCTTGTCTTTGTCTCCTCTTTACAGAGCCCTAACATGTGGTGGCCGCCATCTTGGCCTACACGTGGCTGGGGTTCTAGCTGGGAATCCTAAGCACCGGGTTTTTCCTATTGCTGATTTGCATGCCTGAACCCGTGATAAGTAAAGCCTTTTAAAACTGCAATGGATTCCTGAGTCTTCATCCATTCCCCTCGACTTTGGAGGTAGAAGCGAACTTCGCATCCCAGAACTGTCGGGGGACCCCAGCGGTGTCTCCGACACTCTAGGTCCTCTGTGTACTCTGGTATATTCATCTTGGAAATATTTAAAAATAAAAATAATTTAGTAATATAACTTTATATCACAGTTTACTAGAACTTTTATTAAAACATGAAGTTTTAGTTAACTGAATCTAGAAAACATAACTACTACCAAGATGCATACAAACATATCTACAACAAACTCCTGGCGCCAGATGATGAGTACAGCAGAAAGAACATTTTGCTTTACATTCCTCTAGCCCATGTTCAATCCCTGTTATCCATATGGTCCCCCAACCACCATCAGGAGTAATTCCAAATATAGAGCCAGAGTAATCACTGAGCATTTTCAGGTGTGACTAAAAAAAGCAATTAAATGAACAAGCAAAAGAGATCTGTATTGTTTTAACCAGAAAACAAAAAACATAAAAAGGTTATACTTTGGTAGAGAAGAAGCTAACAATTTGTTTCCGCTTATTTTTGTACCTTTTAGACAGTCTCAATGTAGAATATATAATGAATTATTGGCTGCAACCCTCTTTTTAATTTACATTAGCTTTCCTAAGAATAAGATTTAGAATTTCAAATAAATTCTACAATAATTCTGGGAGTGGGGAGCGCTGGTCCAGCAGCCTCCGGCACAAATGAGAAAGGCCTAGATCTTGCCAGACTTCATCCCTATGGAAAAGGAGAGGGATGGACTTGGGAGAAACCCTGCTTTGCAGCTGCTGAGAAAGGAATCAAAGAAAGAACGACACCAATGCAGCGGGAGTTCTGGATAGCATTACTCGATTTACTGAACACAGTTTAAGTCTTTTATACAATATTTGGGTGGAGGGAATACGATCACAAATCACAGGGCATTTGCAAGCTCCTGGGCCATTGGAACAGATAACAATATCACAACAAATGACAATCACAGATTTAGCATTTGCAAGGTAACATTTGCAAGGTAACAATCAATTGATTTACATATTCCTGTGATCAGAGGTCAGAAGACCACGCACATGCACATTCTGCTTCACCTTAGCTTGGATAAGCACAGATGTTTATCCTATGTAACCATAATACATACCATAATACACTGTGTAAGCACAGTGTAACATTTCTGGGCCCTGCCCTTAGGGCCTTGTGGCAGGAAAGTGCTGGACCCTAAGGCTAGCAGCTCAGAACCCAACAATTCTTCGGACAATAAGAAATTTAATATTTCTATTAATTCCATGGATTAATGAAATGCTTCTAAAATAGCTTAAATAATAATTTGGAATTAATTAAAATTGATACAGTTTCTATATCTAACTGCTATAATATTCAAAAGGCAGATGATGAACATATGTACTTCATTTAAACTGTTCTAAAGATAGTACACAATAAAGTTACTTTGATACAAACATGACTTAAAATACCTTTTGAACAAACATGTTTATGTATTTCCTTTTATATTCTTATTTATATCCAGGATTTCCTACCAATCTGCTTAGAACATTGATAAATAATACCAAAACATAGAAGTTTAACACCTTAATCAAACAATCATAGATCACTATATCCAAATTCAATGTGGAAATTCCCAGCAGAGAAGTATCTTCTATCACTTTCCATACAAAATCATTTCGATTCTGGTGGGACAGAAGTAAACAAAAATAACATTTTTGTGTAGTTTCCTGATGTCAAACTTGTGGCTCTACTGACTAGGTATAATGTTTAGTCTTCTCATTGCTCTTCAAAACAACACAGTGGGTAGCTTGTATACCTCATTTATTCAGATATTTCTACATCAGTATATTTTCCCTCAGTCTGAATTCCACGGTAATTCCACTGTAATTCAAGAGTGAGCTGCCAAATCTATAAACTAAAATAAGTCATGAAGAATATATTAAGCATCATAAGAAATGAATGAATTGTGTTTCTTAATGTGAAAGTACTGGAGGTGTGTATACTCTTAAGTTATGAGAATGAGAAAATTATGTCTATTTACTATCAATATCATCTTGCATGCATATATTTTCACATTAAAGTATACCTACCTGTACATACATAGCATAGCGTTAGTAGAAATTGAAAGTTAGAAACAGTATGATGCTCATACTGGGAAATGTAATGCCTCAGGAGAAGGAAAGGCGATGTATTGTTATTCTTTCTTTCTGTTTCTCTGGTGCCTGAGAAGCCTTTTTGGTGGTGGAAGGCTGTAGAGGGAGTACCAGCAGTGCTTAGTGCTTACTTCTTTGGTGCTAAAGATCCAACTGTGCTCAGTCACAGGCAAGGCAAATACCTTGACCCTACTATCTTACTATCCCCTAGGAAGCATGTTGTCTTTTTTTTTTTTTTTGAAGCATTTTATCTTGAAGAGGAAAATAGGACACTCTTTCTATTCCTGTGCTTACTTGAGTTTGTGCTGTGTGATTTCCTAAACTTCTATTATTTGTCTGACCTGAATCAAATGTTCCTCATTTGTACAATGCCAAACTCTTAAGGGAAATTGTGAAATCAGCGATCTCTAGGGCAACAAACCTCCAAGCTCTACAATAGAACAGAAAAACCAAACTGAGTTTGTTTTCTCATTTTAAAAATGAGCTATCAAAAAAAAATAAAGAAATCACTTAGCAGTCTTTTACTCAAGAGTCCATATTGCCTAAGTTTGAAAACATGCTTAATTTGCAATTCTCACTCTCTAGAGAACCATAGTGCTTTTCTGCCTAGGAGGACTTACATATTAAACTAATCAGTCTCCTTGGGCCAATATAGCTAGACAAAATTATTTGATACCTTTATTTCTTGCCTTCCTCCTCTAGAGTCATTTGACTTTGAATTTTATGTTATTACTCCAGCCGATATTTAAATAATAAGTACAAAATTTCTAGATAACTTACAAGAAATAGCTATAAAATGTTTACTTCAAATTCCTATGATAAATGCACTATGGAGCATTAAGTGGGAAGAGAGGCACCTGGAGTCAGCAAAAATTAGCTGAACCAGGTCTACTGATCAATATCTTGACAGACAAATAGACATAAAAAAAAACAATTAAGCCAGTAGGGCCTTTTGTAAATGCCTCTAATAACGATTTTACCAGAGTTCTGCTTAAAAGCTATGACAGTTTCCCAAGAGCTCTTCTTAATGGGGATTATAGAAATCTTCTGTATCCTTGGCCTTTTTATACTGCTTCTTGTCATTCTATAAACGGTTGCCCTTAAGTCAAATGCTTTAACTTTAAGGTACTTTGTTTTCACAGAATAAATATCAACTTCAAGACACAATTACTTACTTTCTTCACTCACTTCTAGGTTCCATCTTGGAATTGTTATTTGACCCTCATCATTTTGTCCCAAACACTTTTCCTTGAATTCCTTCCATAATTAGGCTATTGCTTTTTCTTTCTATTTCTCTTACTTTTCTAATATAATGATACTAGTTTCTGCCATTACTGTTTGAATTATGTACCACCCTCCGTTACTAAACTGGAAGAGAATAATGCATCTTTATAGCACAAGAATGTATCCAATGCTTAGCCAAAAAGTAGGACTCCAGTAAACTTGTGATAATGAATTAATAAAGGAATGGTGAGCATAACTATACTAGAAGAGTACCATCATACCATAAAAGAAATATATATATAATTCAATAATTTCTCCAGTTTTAAGATGTCACTTTATCATTAGAGATAAAACTTTATTCCTGCGAAATAATTTATTGTCAGGCAAGCCACCGGGGTCCCCAACAGTGCCAGGAACTAGTTCCATGCTTGTTTGTTCGAGTCAAACAGCATTTCTCTCTGGTCTAATTACTTAGAGATCCAACGTGGGCCAGACAAATATGCTGGTAAAATCTAGTTAGTCCCACGATGCTTGTGGTAGCATGAGAGAATATTTATACCGGCCAGTACAGAACGCCTGGTCAGATAAACTGCCACATTTAGACTACCCCCTATCTATGAAGTGACCTGCAGGAGGCAATCCAGGGCAGATGCAGAGGCTCTTAGAGGAGTCCTGCAGCAATTTATCTGTTATTCTATTTTGTCATTTTTTTGTTGAAAGAGTTATATTAAGCAAATGTGGTAAACATATCAATATTTATCAAAAATGAGAATTTTAATTCTATGAAACACAATTTTGAAAAATGTTGTGTTTTATGACTCACATATAATATCAAGATTTTGTTCTAAGTCTTGATATCCAGAAGTTTTAATAATACTTGGTTTTATTTATTTAGCTATTTTGGTTTGCAGTACTTGAAGAAGTACCTAGAAGCTACTTTCAATGAAGAAGGAATAATTAAATAGATCTTTTTGGCTTCAAGGCATGCACTCCAGGCTTTAGACTTCTCTCCCAGACCGATTTTAGTAACAACATAGATTATCTAATATTATTATAATCCGGGAATGAATAATCATATCAACTTTATCAGTTATCAGGATTATAGAAGGGACTGGTAAAAGTGATACTTCACTTCCCAAAGAATTGTAAGGATAATTTAGGAGACAATATTTTATACACTAATTAGAATTTTACTTCCACCATATTTATTAATTAGGATTATTTAATAAATATTTAAATATTTAATAAATATTTAGTGATCTTCACCACCCACACTCTTAAGCTCTAAAGTTTGTAAGATCTCCACCCAACAGATTAATCCAGTCTCCAGCCTGGCTTGTCAGAAAACCAGCCTAAAAGGACCCACCCTGCAGAGACCCGCCCTTCAGAGGAGAGTATTTCAAGCCCAGGAATGCTTGAGCCACAGACACAGATACACCCAGCAGAGCAGAAACCAGCTTTCCCGTTGTGTGCGGCCACAGCGCGGCTGCGCAATTTACCCCAAATTACAGTGAATATTCTACCCACCCCTCTGAGAGAGCCCCACAAAGTAATGAGAGTATAGCACCCACACGGCAGAGCCTGGCAGGCTGTCCGATGCATGTTTGATATGCCAAAACCAGTAACAAAAATGTTTAAATTCCTGACCCCGAAAAGAGCCCTTAATACGGCAGCTGTAAGAAAGGTGAACAAGCAGTGCCTGATAAAATTTCACAGCCATCCTAGGCTGCCAAAAGAAGAAGGACTAAAATGACTGTCTGAGTCCACAGAATGGGAAAGAATATTCACCCAATACCCATCTGATAGGGGTTAATATCCAGGATATATCAGGCACTGGTACAGCTCTATAAGAAGAAAACAGCCAACCCTATTAAAAAATGGGGAGAAGAGATGAACAGAAACTTTGACAAGGGAAGAAATCGAAATGGCCAAAAGGCATATGATAAAATGCTCATCATCACTAATAATCAGAGAGATGCAAATCAAATCAACAATGAGATATCAACTCACATCACAGAGACTGGCCCATATCCAAAAGGGTAAAAACAACAAGTGCTGGCATGGATGTGGAGAAAAGGGGACTCTCATACATTGTTGGAGGCAATGTAGACTTATACAACCTTTCCGGAAAACAATATGGGCATTATCCAAAGACTAGAAATTCAGCTCCCTTTTGACCCAACCATACCACTCCTGGGAATATACCCTGGGAAGCCAAAAACACACAGCAGAAACACAATCTGGACTTTTATTTTCATAGCATCACTATTCACAATAGGCAGAACCTGGGAAACAACCAGTATGCCCGAGAACTGATGACTGGATAAAGAAACTGTGATACATCTACACAATGGAATACTATGCAGCTGTTAGGAAAAATGAAGTTATGAAATTTGCCTATACATGGATGGACATGGAAAGGATCATGTTGAGTGAAATTAGTCAGAAGGGAAAGAGAGACATAGAATGACTGCATTTATTTGCATGACATAAATATATCAGGTGATCTTATCAAAAAGTAGAAATTACGACAAGCGTGTGGGAGTCAGAGGTTAGGTAAGATAGAGAAGGGAACATGTGTGAATAAATGTCAAAAGGGCTGATACCAACATAGAAATGAGCATTAAATACAGGCAAAAAATGCACATGATGGCTTCTAAGTGTATGTAGTGCAACCCACAATGTGTAAGAGAAAGAAAAGAGAGAGAGGGAGAGAGGTTTCGGTCTCCAAAAGAGATAAAGATCCTGCCATTTAGGTAAGCTATGGGAGGGAGGAGGGATTTGGGGACATTGGTGGTGGGAAGTGGGCACTGGTGGAGGGTGGGGTGCTGGAACACTATGTGACTGAAACCTCCAAACATGAACAACGTTGTAATTGTATATCTCACGGTGGTATAATAAAATATTTAAAAAAAATAAAATAAAATGATTGTCTGTACTGTCAATGCACGTACGCTGGCATTGGAAGCATATATTGAGGATATGATGGTGCAAGCGTAAAAGATCAAGTACAATATCATTGGTTGACTGAGACAAGGAGGTGTCAGTCGCATCATGCTGTATTTGACACCAGAGAAGAATTGTTCCTTGGAACATGCGACGAAAAGAGGCATCAGTGGTGTTGGTTTCCTTGTCAACATGAACATGGCCGTCAACATTGATTCATTTGAATGCCTAACAAACCGAATAGGACTATTACACTTGAAGAGATGTGGCCCACTGCCAGCAATTTCTATCTTCATTGTATATGCACCAACCTCCACATACAAAGGAGATGAAATTGAGAAATTCTACATGGAACTGGAAGAATTCTATAAAAAAGATCACACCTTCTACAAAATCATAGTCAGTGATTTTAATGCCAAGATAGGACCGAGAAGATCGGCTGAAGAACTGCACATTGGGACCCATGGCTTAGAATGGAACGAACAGGTTGAGAGACTATCTGATTTCATCATGTCCACCAAGACCATTCATGGGAACTCACAGTTCCAGAAGGCTGAAGCGAAACATTGGACATGGGTATCTCATGGTGGACAGTTCCACAATGAAATTGACCACATCATCTTCAATCAACGGTTTTGTCTGACCGATGTTGCTGTCGGTCCCCAAATTAGAAACAGGATCGGACCACCATCTCCATTGTACAAAATTCTACTTCCCGCAATGGGGAGAAAAGGCTGCAAAGTTTAAGAAGAGAACTCCCAGAACGACCACCAACTGGGAACTCTTTGGCACCATTGCAGCAACATGGGAAGATACCACCATTGATGACATCGATGAAGAATACAACCGACTGGTTCAGCACCTCCATGATTGTGCGAAGAATGCCGAGAGAGGGAAGACACAAAGGAGCGCCTGTCTTCAGAAACTCTCGAGCTCATTCGCCAATGTGGCAAGGCACGAGCCTCAGGAGACCAAATGCTAACGTCCAAGCTTGCTAAACGGTGCAGAGAAGTGATAAAAGAAGACCTCAAGAGCAGAAATAGTGAAAGATGCAGCAGAAGCCAGGAAAAGCCCTTTGCACCCCCCGCCTGTCCTTCGCCAACTATAAGACCAAGATGACTGCCCTCCGACGCCCTGATGGATCACATCTTCCAGAAAGGCAATGGAGAAGATTATCCAGGACTTCTACTCAAATCTCTTTGATAGCCACATCCACCTGCCCACATACCAAATTCCACAGGATGGATATGTCATTCCCAAAGTTCTTCCTTCTGAAATCTGACATGCCATCTCGTCGGTAAAGGGAACAGCACCAGGCCCAGACAAAGTCAGACCCGAACACCTTGAAGAATCTGCCGTAGGTACTCATCAATACACTAGCTCGGCTCTTCACGTGCTACCTGTCCGAAAACCAGCAGGACAGTTGGAAAACCGGCAGGTCAGTTCTACTGTTCAAGAAGGGAGACATTCACGACATCGGCAACTATAGCTCCATCTGCCTGTTGTCCGTCATTCACAAGCTGTTTACACGAGTTTAAAAAAATCCCAGTTATAAATGTGGAAGAAAGTTGACTGCATAGACCATAAAGAAAGAATGATGCATCAATACTGGAAAATGTTTAATATCCTTAGCCTGCTTTGGGCCTTAATTTTCTAGACTTAAATGAGAAAAGCCAAGTGTTTATAGCAATTAAAAAATTCATGCAATTAAAGTCTTTAAAGGGTCCCTTCAAATTCATTCTATCTTTGAGTTTGATACTTTAACTAGTAATATTTTTCTATGGCTTCTCGCTTATTACCTATTCAAACCAAAAAAAAAAGTTAGCTCATTAGTCCTAACTGACTCAGTTGATTAGAGAACATGTTCTAATGTAAATAAGGTCAATAAATTTCTACAGAAGCTAGTTGCCTCAGTATTAATTGTTCTAGCTCTAACAGCAGGCTTTCTTATCAGATATACCTATAGCCTCAAGGTAAACTAGTTGAGGAAATAAAAATGACAGCTTTATCAGCTCTTGTTTAAAAAAAGCTATCAGCATTAGTCAAAAAAAGTTCATTTTAAACATTTTTCTAACAATATATGAGCATTCCTATTATCTTCACATATAAATAAAGGAGACACATCTTATAACAGATCAGGTAATGACTTATTGTACAGTTCTATCTAAGAATATACAAGTCTGGGGATAAAAGAAAAATAATATAGGATTAGGATAAAAGAAAAATAATATAGGATTAGGATAAAAGAAAAATAATATAGGATTATTGTGACTTAGAAGGGAAGGTAACTTAGAAACATCTTTTCCTATTTTAGAGAAAAGACTGAGGGCTGGAAAAGAATGAATGATTTGTTTACTGCCACTAGAATTACAGAAGGGGAACCTGAATGTTGAAAACAAGCTAATTACATGTTACTGTAGCTGATCATCTAGATCAGATAAGAGGCCAAACATTCTTATGGATGCCGCTCTACATTGGAGGTGTTTTAGGTGAGAGTAATAGTGGACTTTAAGTAATGCAGATTGCACTCCTCTGTCTATTGTCCTCAGTCAAAAGACAGACCTCCCTCAATTCATAGTAAATTCTGTAGCAAAGTGTCTTTTTAGTTTGTTTTGGGGGCTGTTCTTGCAAATGTCAGGCCTCTGAGGTCACTCTTGGTATGTCTTGGGGACCACAGGTGTTGCTGAGAATCAAACCCAGGTCAACTGACTGCATAAACAAACAGCTAACCTGCTGTATTATTTCTCCGGACTCAGGGGACATTTTTAAAAAGTTTTGTTCATGGTACTATGGTTTGCAATACTGTTAATATTTATGGTCTGGTGTAAAATGTTACAACACCACACCCACTATCAAAGGACTAATCTTACCACAAAAAGTAGATTTTCCTGAGGTAGCACATTCTTGAGACTTGTGTGCTCCACCCTTCCACTCCCACTCCATCTCCAGAACCTGCAACACTCTCAGTACAGTAGAATGTACTGAGAGAGTCAGGGAAATGTACTCTAAGAATGCCTTCTTAGAGCTTGCCTCTGTAGTCAGGGGACCAGGGCTTGATCCTCAACCCCACAGCACCATTCTTGGAAAATTCAGTTAAGTTCTCAGAGTTTAAGAGTTTGTTTTCTTTGGTTACTGTCGGTTTCATTGCTTTGTTTCTTATATATATATATATATATATATATATATATATATATATATATACATACATATTGAAAGAATGGCCCCTCACCCACAGAACACAAAGACAGGAACCAGAGGTAACTGATAAAATGCCAGAGGTAACTGATAAAATAATGGCTCAACGGAAGTAACTGATAAAATGATAGTTCAACAAGAGCACAGCAGGAAGGGCCTTAAGCAAATAATTCCAGGGAGGGCTACAAGGCAAACATTCCCCGAGGGGGGTCTGATGTCCCCCTCTGTATTTGGTACGATACCTGACTGGTGGGTGATGGTTACCTGGTGCAGAGTGATTGCCTGCGCGCAGACCTTGATGTAATATTTTAAACCTATTGGATAGTTATGCGCGGGCTTTTCTGTAGCGCGGAATTATTCCTTAAAAGATCGTCCCTGGAAGGGCTCGGGGCTCTTAGCCACTGACCGTTTGGGGTCACGCTATGAGCCCGAGTATACTCGCTACTTAATAAAACCCTTGCTTTTGCATAGGACTTGGTCTCTCAGAGTTTTCCTTGGTAGGTGCGGCGTTCCAAGGCTCCCATCAGTCACCCCATCGGGTGGCCAACCCTTACAATATATATGTGCATATACATATATGCATATATAGCATATACATATATAAATATATGTATATATCCATATATATTTATGTCACATATTTCTATATTAGAATATATTTATTCATATTTATATGAAATATACATCTATAAACAGATGCTTGTGCTTCTCTGAAACATGACATTTATATTGCCATACAAGTGAAAAGAATGTGGAAAACCCTTAGATGACTTCCAGAATTTCCATTCCCCTTTCGCCAATAAATTTATTCAACTCATGGGGGGAATTTAGGAAAAAGACCACTATAATAAGGGATTATACAGAGATAGAATTTCCTTTGCCTCCTTTAAATTAAGATATTAATTCATGAATTAACTTGCCTCTCTTTTCTAACGATTAAGTATACACAGTGACAGTCTTACAGGCTATATCATTGTAAATCCATTAATTTCCTAAATGCCTGTACAATAAAATTATCTTGTTGAAACAATGTGTGGGTGTTAGTAATTTGTCACGCAACCACACAGATGTGTATGGTTATTCATTCCTCCTACATATTTTTATGTTGTTCTCATTCAAATTATCTTCCTTTCAGCCTTTCAAGCCAGTTCTCACTTCACCTGGCATTTTTCTATTTGGTTACAGTTCATATTTAATTCTTTCTTTTTAATTCCCTTTTAACATTAGTCCTTTTCTCTCCCATCATTTTCTGTTTGACACACCTAATCGAGTATTTTTATTTATTATTTTAAGTGAAAGAGAAGCATTAATATAATAACTGAGGTAAGCATGAATGTGGCATGATTGTAAGATTCTGTAGAAAGCAATCAACAAGATTACAGAAAATGAATTGTGAACTCTTCTCTTAGACACCCTTGTTGTAATATATCAGGAGCTAATTATTATTATTAATTATTATTATTATTATTTTATAAGATACAGGAATCACAGAGATTGGGAGAGATAACCCCCAATAATAATCTTATTACTGTATGCAATGCAAGTAACCCAGAGCTATCAGCGTTGTGCCCAGAGGCAACAACTCCAAAAAAGGAGCACGATGTTTTAAGATGAGGTGTTATATAAGCTGCATTAGCGGGGGTAAAATAATTTCTTTAAATCCACTCTAAACCAGGCCTTAAACCTGGACCTAGAAGGAGAAGTCAGAAAACTATATTATTAACGAACTTGACTTTCTAAAGTAGGGAGATTTTTTAGAGCCATGGAAACATTCATCTCTGTAAAAATGAACAGAACATGACCATTTGTTGTCAATTTATCAAAGGACAAAAAAAAAGAACTCTTCAAACACTTCACTAAGTCCTTAGCAGAACAAGCAACAGAGCAAGTTTTCATAATCTGGAGGACAATAGATTTATGTAGGCATAAAGTGTTACAAAAGCCTGTTGAGAGCTTGCAGAAAGGTATACCGGAAACAGTCTTTGCATGTTAACAGAAAAGAAATGTGAAAAAGGGAAACAGAGGTGAGGACCCAGCCAGAGTGGCATGTACTGCACCCATTTAGGTCATGGCAGCCTTAACTGGAGTGCTAGACTGCAGAGATTCAGTGAGGTTTACAAAGTCGTTAAAACACAAACTGGAGTTGGGGTATGTTGGTAGGTGGGCTGAAGTGAGGCAGTCCAAGGAGCTCTCTGCTGTTTTTCCGCAGTTCTTTCTTTTCACCCTGTTCTAACAGAACAAAATAGAGTACAGTCTTGCTCTAACTTACAGCCCTGTTTCTCCAGATGTTTCTGGAGCAGTAAAGATAAGACAGAGCAAAGCTTGAACTGAAGCAGGGCTTGATTTATTTATTTTAGGAAAATAGGAACTTTCTGCCTTCGCTGTTCTCTGATTCTCTGAGAAAATGAGGCATGATTATTGAAGTACTTCTCAAAGAATTCTGTAGCCCTGCATTTAGAACTTTGGGTGGAATTCAGCAAGAGATATAAAGGGAGAAAACTCACTTTTCCAAACTCTGCCATATTTGCATAATCTTGGGATGACTCACTTAGGATCAGTTTGAAAGAGTTGGCCACCCGATGGGGGTGACTGATTGCGAGCCTCGGAATGCCACACCTACCAAGGAAAACTCTGAGAGACTGGGTCCTATGCAAAAGCAAGGGTTTTATTAATATTTGAGTATACCGGGCTCATACATGACCACAAGCAGTCAGCGGCTAAGAGCTGCTACCCTACCTTTTTAGGGTAGAGAAGGGGTTTCTGAGATGGCTTGTCTATGTACCAAAGTCTAATACTAGTATCAGTTAAATATTTCTCCAAGCCTTCACAAGTCTCATCTACTTCACGGTAGTTTTGTATTTTAGTTGCCTTTGAGTTATCAGGGAGCCATGTTTGCTTGTTTGGAGGCAAACAACATTTCTCTCTGGTCTAATTATTTAGGGATCCAACATGGCCATGCAAATATGCTGGTAAGATCTAGCTATTCCCACTATGACTGTGGTAGCATGAGAGAATATTTATACCAGCCAGTACAGAAAACATGGTCAGAAAAACTGCCACCTTTAGACTACCCCTTATCTACGAAGTGATTTGCAGGCCGCAATTCAGAGCAGATACAGAAGCTCTTAGAGGAGTCCTGCAACAATAATACAAGAATGTTTATAACTAGCTAGCCAAGTGAATGATCTAATAGTGGAAGTTATGAATTTCTTTAGGAAATGTTTATGGGACTTGTAACTTGCGTGATTATTAAAAAAATGATTTTAATTAGAGCCTTCCAGCAACATTATTTATTATCTTACAGTTTTTGTCAGTTAGAAATGTGATTACAATTTTCTGGGTCCTCTAGCTCAAGCTCAAGACATTTTATACATTATTGAAAATTCAAGGCTAATGGTTAGCACCCCAAATCACCTTGAAATTCTGTTTACTTAGGATTACATAAGCCCTCTCAGTGGTTTTCAGCGGTATTCAAGCCATTACAGGTTTCTTCGCCTGAGCACATGAATTCTTTCTTGACTATGTAGGAATATATTCAGTTGATTGCTAAGTCTAGCTTATTAGCTGCCTGCCCCAAAGTGTTTGGTAAGGCAACTCACATCATGACAGACACAAGCGATAGAATCAAAAAGAAATATGAATAAGATAGAATACAAATATGGCAGAGTTTGGAAAAGTGAGTTTCCAAGAGTACATATTGTTTGTGCATTTATATTATACTAACTCTTGAACTTGAAATATATTTTAATAAAATGTCACATTTAAATTTTTATCATTCTTTCTGAAGAAAAATGAACAAACAATATCCATCTGTATATGTATATATAATTTCCTATATATAATATATAAAAATCATATATATATTTATATGTATATATTTTGCTTTGGGGACACACCCTGACTGTTCAGGGCTTACACCTGACTCTGCTCTTAAGAATCATTTTTGGCATGGCTTGGGGACCACATGGGGTGTTAGAAGTGGAACCCAGATCAGCATTATGTAATGCAAGCATCCTACCATCTGGTGCTACATCTCCAGCCCCAGAATCTACTTTTAAATGCCACAATTCACAAACCTAAATTTTGTAGACTATTTCAAAACCTCAAGGTGTGTTTTGAGATGTTGTAAAAAAGATTACAATGAAATAATAATTCTGTCTCTAGTCAAAATTGAATGTTTTGATGTGTTTAAGATTAACCATATTTTTTGTTTGAAGTTGCAGTTAATACTTTTATACCTGACACAATGTCAAGTCACCTTCATAGACTGAAAAACAGAAATGTTTTTCAAGATAAACTTTCATTTAAAAATAAATGACCTGGATAAGCAGTAAAACCCAGAAAGCAATTTTTTATTAATTGTATGTTGGTGTAGATCATATGGAATGAACAGTCGTGGGTAGTAGGATAACTTGAAAGAGAGCAGCTACCCCCTTTACCAACCAAGGCAGGCCTACTCATGGAAAGTTACCAATTTAGGACCTAAGTGACCTTTTCATCCTGCTATCTACAAAAGGCCCAGAACAAAATCCTGTTAGAGGTAAAGAGACCCCCGCCCAGAACCTACTATCTGGCCTGAATTGCCTGAATTGCATTCCTGCACGGAAGCATAGCCATTGCTGACCCACAAAGTGATTGGCTGCCTGCTCGCAGACCTTGATGTAATATTTTAAATCTATTGATTTTTCCAGGCAGATCTTGGCTCAAGACATTAGCATATAAAAGGGCCTAGGTGAGGTGCTGGAAGAAATTACCTGAGGGCATTTGATCCTGCTTTCCATAATAGTGGGAGAGAGGTCTGAGTTGCAGGGGTATAAAACTAGCCTGCTTCCTCTCTCTCCTTCCGTCTTTTTTGGGCTCTCTCTTTGTGAGTTCGCACCCTTCTTGGGGAGTCTTGTCTTTGTCTCCTCTTTACAGGGCCTTTACACGTGGTGGCCGCAATTTTGGCCTACACGTGGCTGGGGGTTCTAGCCAGGAACCCTAAGCACAGGGTTTTTCCTATTGTCAATTTGTATGCCTGAACCTGTGATAAGCAAAGCCTTTTAGAACTGCATCAGATTCCTGAGTCTTCATCCATTCCCGCCAGCTACAGAGGTAGAAGGGAACTCGCTTCCCAGCACTGTCGGGGACACTGGCGGCTCTCCCGACATAATATGATAATCACATAGTGTTTGGCAGTTTGGCTGTCTTTGGATGAATATGTTTGTTTAGTATATGTACTAAACATACAAGAAGCAAGATGCCAGAGGAACCCCACACCATGAGGGCCCCCATTTTCAACATCCAGACTCCACAGCTCATCAGAGCTCCACCAGCAGAAGAGCTGATCACAAGTCCTGTTCGTCAGAGTCCCACCTTACAGCAGTCTATTTCAAGCCCAGGTATGCCTGATCCAGAGACTCAGATACACGGGGCAGAGGTGCTATTGGCTCTCCTTGTGCTCAGCTGACCATAAGGCACCCAGGAGGGAAGAAGGGTTCCTAGCCTTGGCTGGCCATCCCAGCAGAGCTAACAAGAAGCTAGAGGAACCCCCAAAGCATGATAGCTGTCATTTTCAACATCTCGACTCCACAACTCATCAGAGTTCCACACAGCAGAAAATCTGATCTTTCCCTGTCTCACACAGCTGCTTTGTGTCCATGTGGTTTATCAATAAATGCATGAGATAAAAGGCTACTACAAGAGTATCCCACCTGCACAGCAGAGCTTAGCAAATACCCGTGTCCTATTTCATATGCCAAAACCAGTAACAATTATAGATGATCTGAAGGAATGGTTTGAGGCTCTTCATGTTCCTGGAGTGAGCAGATGCCCTTGGGCTACACTTGCATATAACAGGACAGTATGGAATTGTTACTGGTGCCCACTCCAGCAAATCGATGAACAACGGAAGACAATTGATACAAGTAACAAGTGAGGTACTAAACATAGTTTGTATGGTTTGTCTTGAAGGGCAAAGTTTAATTAAGGAAGTTAAGCTACTCATATTTCTGATATTATATATTGTTGGGTGTGGTGTGCTGATATTCTTAGACTACCTTTTTCTCTCATGAGAGATTCTTTCACTGTGTGAAAGCTTTGTAAATGATTTAATCCCATTAACTTGTTCTTGCCTTTGTTTTGCCTGTTGAAGGAGTTGAGTATCCAGAAATATCCTGGTGTTGTGGTCCTGGAGTATTGTACTCTTCTATCTACTTTTATGGTTTAACCCTAATATTAACTCTTTAGTATATTTTGAATTATTTATGATATTATGTGGTGTTCTAGCTTCATTTGCAGGTAGTTACTCAGATTTTCCAATACCATTTGTTAAAGAGACGTTCCTTTCACCATTCAATGTATTGACTCCTTTGTTATAGATTAGATGTCATTATATATGCATGTTTATTTCTGAGTTCAGTATTTTGTTTCATTGATCTATGTGCCAAGGTTTGCTCAATAGTATCTGTTTTTATTACCATTACTTTCAAAACACACACACACACACACACACAAATTCAGGTCAAGGAGTATCATATCTACATATTTTTTCCTTTTCTTTCAAAATTGATTTGGCTACTTGTGGTTCACATAAATAGTACAATCTTTCTGTATCCTTTAAAAATGTTTCATATTATAACAGATAATGCAGTAGAACTATATTTTCTCCCAAAAGGGTCATTTTTATTTCTTTTTTGAATCTCTGTTCTTTTATTTGGAAAAAAAAATCTTTGAACATAGGTTGAATTTTTATTTTTTTTAAGTTTATTATACAACCGTGAGGTATACAATTGCAAAACTGTTCATAATTAGGTTTTAGTCATACAGTGTTTAAAATTAAGATAAAACTAAATTATTACTAGGGGCCCAATTTCACAAATTTGAAAGTTACTGCCAAACAACCATGACCAAAGGTATCAGTATCCATCTAAGACAGACCATGGACCCACACCTTTGAATCCCTCCTTCTCTCCCTACTCTAGTAAGCATAGTCCTATGATCTGCATTCATAGAATTGATTTTGTTTGGTTTTGTCTCTTTTAATGCTTTGCTTTGCTATAGTCTGCCTATGAGTGGAATCATTAATATTAGTTTTTCTCCTTTTCACTATTGTGATCAGCTTGACCTCCTCAGCTCTTGCAAAAACAAGATTCTACCTTTAATTATTGCTAGAATGTGAATATGTTATTGCTTATGTATGCCACAAATTCTTTATGCACTCATCTGTCTGGACATTTGGGCCATTTTCATATCCTGGCTATTATAAGTAGAGCTGCAATGAGCATAATAGTATATAAATATTTTAAATGGTATTTTTTGATTCTATGTAGGTAGAAAACTAGTTTTAGAATTTCTGAATAGTTCAGACCCATTTAAAATATTTTGAGAATTCTCTCCACTGTTTTCCATAGAGACTGGACTAATTTACTTTGCAATATATGAGAATTCTTATTCCCGGCAACCTAGCCAACATGTGCCTAGCCTTTTTTATATAGACAATTCATAAAGGTGTTTGGTGATAACTTGGTTTTTTACTTTACATTTAGAGGTGATCTTTTTAGTTTACATTTTTCTATTAATAATTTTTGTTAAGCATTTTTTTTCATATGCCTGTTGTCTACTTTGAAGAAATAATTATGGCTCTACTCCCATTTTTTTGTTTATTTTGGGCCACATCTAATGATGCTCAGAGCTTTTTCTGGCTCCGAAATTAGGAATTACTCCTGACTGTACTTGACCACCATATGAGATGCTGAGAATTGATTTCTGGTCAGCAATGTGCAAGGCAAATGTTCTTCCTGTCTCTCTTCTTCTCCCAATTTTTAAGTTTATT
Organism: Cryptotis parvus; assembly: GCA_021461705.1. Taxonomy (NCBI): domain Eukaryota; kingdom Metazoa; phylum Chordata; class Mammalia; order Eulipotyphla; family Soricidae; genus Cryptotis; species Cryptotis parvus. The sequence continues at coordinate 21,579 of JAJIBD010022667.1, read as the reverse complement.
TTCTCATTTATTTATATAGATATTTAAGTTTTACGTAATAATATATGAAAGTTTTTCTTTCTTATTTATTGCCACCATGAAATTAGTTTATTTCTATAATTTTTATTCCTGTGATTTAAAGCACTGTTACTATAAGTTTCATACATAACATTTTGTCACGTGTCAGTAGCCCTGCTGCTCCAGGTTCTACACTTCCCTCTACCACTGTCATTGCTTCTTCTCTGTCTTACCTCTCCAGCATCCCCAAATATTATGTTTCCTACTGAAGACCAGTTCTCATTTTCTTTGTTTCTGTTTGATTTGGGCATTCACTATTCCACCATTACATTTCTTTATATCCTGCATAAGATAGAGATATTTCTGTATCAGTCTATTTGTTTCTCATTAACTTCACTTAGCATGATACCCTTCAGGTCCCTCCAGGTAGCATAAAATTGCATGATTCCGGCTTTTCTTATGACTGAATAATTTTCCATGTGTGTGTTTTTTTTAATCCAGTCATATATTTTTTGATACTTGCTTTCTTTCTAAATTTTGGCTGTGGATAATAGTAGAGTGGATGGTGTTGCTAGGGACATAGAGTAATGTTTATTTCTTGTTGAGTGTTGTGAGATTTATATTACATTTTCACATTTTAATTTCAATGAAAGTTTATCTGTGTAGAAGCTTCTTAGTTAGATGTAATCACATTTATTTTGTTTAAACCCAAACATATGGTGGCATTAATCTCACTGAAGATTTTGGAGTAGGATCAAGGGAAAGGTTGACAACATGGAACTTGTTTTGCATGAATACTAAACTCAAGAGTCAGCTGAAGACTTCAATCTCAAGACTTAAATCATAAAACACCTTGCACAAAACATAAACAAAGTACTTTGCAATATTGGCTCCTGAGATGCATATCCAAGATTTGCAACAAATATGTATATACATAACTTGCCATAATGTATTTTATGTATATACATAACTTGCCATAATGTATTTTTTTTTTTTTTGCTTTTGGGTCCACACCAGGCAAAGCTCAAGGGTTATTCCTGGCTCTTTGCTCAGGAATTACTCCTGGTGGTGCTCTGAGAAACCGTATGGGATGCCAGTGATCCAACCAGGGTCGGCCGCATGCAAGGCAAACACCCTACCCTCTGGACTATCGCTCCAGCAAATAGTATTTTTGTCTTTTTGATATAATTTTTTAATATTTATGTTTTATTGATTCATCTTTCCTCTGGCACATTGTTTTCATATTGATGTGGAATGGACTAAGGTATAATTTGATATTCTGACTCTTTACTGAACTTATTGAACAATTTGGATTCTTTTATACCCTCTTTTCTTGCCTAATTGTGAGAGCTAAGATTTCTAAAACAGTGAAAAGTGGTGACTTGTCAGAAGAAATGACCCCCATCTTAGAAACAGAAGCAGGTGGAACTTAAACTCAGAATATGCAACTTGACACAAAATTAGAAATCATATTGTGTCTTCCTTTCAGGATGAGATTATTTTGACTGGGTTCAAAATGGAGAGTTCTGTTTTCTTAAGTGGAAAATGGAATCTACCATATCGACCTCAGTGATGTTGTCTGCCTCAGATACCATGTTCTTATGCTTTTCTTACTGAATTCTATAAATAAATATAACTTTAGTTCCTTTGCTTTTAGTACAATTTTCAACATCTGAAAATGAGAATTTTTTAATCATATTTCATGAAGAGCAAGATCACATCTTTCAAATGCGTGCCAGAAATTTTGGCATATATGGCCAAATTAGTAACCTGAAAATTTTCTGGTGCTCTGGAATAAAGAATGTAATTTTGTAAATTTTGGTAAAGTCTTAAATAAAATTTTGGTAAAGTCTTAAATAAAAGATTTTAAGATGAAAACATGGATTTTTCTGCCTTGGGGACAATAAATAGATACCAGCAGCCTTTAAGCAGAAGAGAGATTTTGGCAAATCATAAAGTACAGCTATTTTAAAAGCCATTAAGGAACCTAATAAGAATTTTCAGTGTGCATTAGCAATTATTTGTGCCTATCTCTATACTCAACTCTACTGAGACACTAAATATGAGTCAATATGAGAAAAGGAAAAAATGCAGAAGAGACAAGAAATATCATTTTTGCCTTACACTTTAACACCTTTACTAAAGATGAAAAAAGAAATGATATAAAGGAATGCTAAAATCCAATAAGCCTAACTAATCTGGAAGTGCTATGGTGTATTACATAGTGTATTACATATGGTGTATTGTTGAGATACCCCAGTTCAAAGGTATCTTGGATGTTTTATAATGCACATTGACATCTAAAAACCCATATACATCTTCATATAAAGGAATTTAGTTGTTTATCAGTATTTCTCAAACTAATTTACTACTAGCAGAGCCGTTTTCTAATGTATTAACTAAAAAAACACCCCAGTACAATTATTTGATGAAATAAAGTTTGGAAAAGTAAAAGTATTAAAATTTTAAAGTAATTGGCTTATTTCGAGCTTCACTGTATCACTGTCTGTCTTCCCGTTCATCATCGATTTGCTCGAGCGGGCCCCTATAACATCTCCATATGTCCTGTCTCATGCTAGTAGGAGCCCAAGGCATCTGCTTGCTCCAGGAACATAAAGAGCCTCAATCCATTCCAGAATGAGTCTATAATTGTTACTGATATTTGGCATATATATCAAATAGAACACGGGTAGCTTGCCAGGCTCTGCCGTGCAGGTAGCATACTCTTGTAGACATCTCTAAGTCCAGCATTTATTGATGAACCGCACAGCCGCGGCCGCTGCGCGAGCCGGGAGCTGATAGGCTGGTCTGCTGTGTGGAGGTCTGACGAGAGAGAAGTCAGGATGTGGAAAATGAGGCCCTCCTGGAGTGGGGGTCGCCTGGCTTGTTGCGAGGCTCTGCTGGGGTGGTGGGCCAGGACTAGAACCCACCATCCCTCCCGAGCGCCTCGTGAGCGGCTGTTCACAGGGAGAGTCAGTAGCAGCTCTGCCCCATGTCTGTGAGTCTCTGGACCGGCATACCTGAGCCGGATTTAAGAAAGACTCCTGCAGGGTGGAACTTCGATGAGCCGGGTACTGATAGGCTGGTCTTCTGGGTGGAGGTCTGATGAGAGAGAAGTCCGGATGTGGAAAATGGAGGCCCTCATGGAGTGGGGGTCGTCTGGCTTGTTGCGAGGCTCTGCTGGGGTGGTGGGCCAGGACTAGGGACCCACCATCCCTCCCGGGCGCCTCGTGAGCAGCTGGTCACAGAGAGAGTCAGTAGCAGCTCTCATTTCTAGCTTATTACAGTTATTAATTGAAATAATTTATAAAATGGGCATGATAAATATGCCTAACATTAATTATAAAGAAAATGATGTGGCAATATAAAAAAATAAGAAATTTAAAACAAAGATCACTAAATCCAAAGTAAGTTTTCTCATAAATAGAAGACGAAAAATTATTTAAAGTAAAGCAAAATATGAGAATCAACTTGAGACATTTGAAAATCTTTAATGATTTTGTTTTAAAAGTTTGGTGATTAACTTATCTTTATATGATTTAGAATAATTTAGTAAATAATAAGAGAGGTAGACATTTAACTGAAATAATTTCATGTAACAAAGAAGTGATATGTGATTATGAAGTAAATAGGTGGATTTTATGTACCACAGAAGTTAATCCTGAATATGTTTCCAAAGAAGAATTTTTTAAGCCTCTGAAAAATACCAGTGTCATTAATATTAACATATTTTGTCTTAAAGTAATTATTTTAAGGACAATATATACATATGAATTTATGTATATTTGTAAGTATATATAGGCATATATATTCTAATAATCAGAAAATATATACCTAAATCTGAATAAGCATCAAAAAATGAACATAATTTAGACTATTCTTTTCTTCCTCCACCCAAAGTAAACAAACAACATAAAATTAAATAAAAAGTTATAACTAGCCTTCACACACCATTTTCTAACAGCTCAAAGCTTACACTCAAACAACAAATCTACTAAAGCACTGTTTCCAAAGATTTCCTCTGGGTGCAATTGGTAATGCTGCATTGTATGTGGTGGTGAAGATCTTGGTGAGCAATGAGTTTAGGGGATGTGGGGAGTTTAGGGGATGTGGGGAGTTGGAGAAAGGGGGAGGTGTGTAATTTTCTGTTTAGTGATTAAATAAAATAGAAAGGGAGATGATAAACTAGTAAATTTTAGAAACTCTGAATTGGAAGAATAAGCTTACAGCCAAAAAATGTAACATGTATAACTTAAACTAAAAAAAAAAAAAAAAAATCCCGAATAAGAAATTTCAGTGGCCAGAGAGATGATACAAAGTAAGTTTCTTTCTGGCATCATATATAGTCCACTGAGCACCATCAATAGTCACTCCTGAGCACAGAGTCAGGAATAACTCCCTGAGCACCATCATATATGGTCTCCCGAACAAAACAAAACAACAGCAACAATAAAACCCAGAAACTTTAGTTCTCGATTGAACAGAATAAATAGAATAGAGCACTGACTTCTAAACTGGATGGAGAGGGGCTGGGTGATAGCCCAGTGGTAGGGCATTTGCCTTGCGCGCGCCGGCCTGTGCTGGCCCGGGTTCGATCCCTGGCATCCCATATGGTTCCCCCGAGCACCGCCAGGAGTAATTCCTGAGTGCAGAGCCAGGAGAAACCCTGGCATCACGGGTGTGACCCAAAAAAAAAAATAAATAAATGAACTGGATGGAGAGTCACAAACTGATATCAGTGAAGAATCCTTTACATCAAAGAGTATCAGGAAGGTTGGCACTAAAGGAAAAATTACAATCACAAATCATCCTTGTTGCTGTATTCTGGTCTCTAGTAAGATACTTCTGAATATCAAGCAAGTTCAGTTTTAGCGAGAACAGATACCAATAGAGAGGTGGCAAATAAGCACATTTGAAAATGAAAACTACTCATCATTAAGGAAATATGACAGGAGACAGGCTAGTCTACACCTAGGGCTCTGCGCTGTGGGCCCTGGATGGTTCATGGTTCATGGTCTGACATAGACAAAGAATGGGTCCTCTGGGATAACCCAGAGCCACGGCACAGCCTGGCAAGCTACCAATGGTGTATTTGATATGCGCCAAACAGTAACAACAATGGCCTCATTCCCAATGAATGGAGACATTACTGGAGCCCCTCGAGCAAATCAATGAACAACAGGAAGACAAGTGATAAATGAAACTTCAGTGTGATACAATAAATACCGATTTAGGAAAGGCTAATGCAAGAGACTTACCATACTAAGTGTTTACAAGAAAGAACTGGAGGTCCATTCTCCCTTAGCAAACATTACATGGAATAACCATTTTGTAAATGCTTGGCACTTGTTACAAGTTAATTATATATTTCTGACATTTGTTCAGCTCTGATGCTTATTCAGAAAAATGAAAGCATTCGCCTATATAAATACTTATATATGAACTGGTATCACAGTTTTATTCTGTAATGGACAAAACTAGACTTTGCACAAATTTTATCAGCAGGAAAATAACCAAACAAGTTTGGTGTGTTTCTGCAATGGAATACATCTCTGAACAAGAAATAAACTTTCCACAAAACACATGAACAGAAGAATGGTCTGTAAAAAATTATTTATTTGTGTTGCCCCTCCCTACTTTGGGTATCAGGGTGATATGTGCTTCATAGAAGCTGTTTGGGAGTGTTTCTGTTTCTTCTATTTCCTGGAAGAGCTTGAACAGGACAGGCAGTAAGTCCTCCTTAAAGCTTTTGTAGAATTCATTAGTGAACCCATCTGAACCTGTGCTTTTGTGTTTAGGCAGACTTTTAATTACTGTTTCAATTTCCTTGATGGTAATAGGTTTATCCAGGTGTCTTCTTTCAATTGAGAGAGGTTATAGGACTTCAGGAATTTATCCATTTCTTCTAGGTTCTCATGTTTCGTGGCATACAGGTTCTCAAAAGTAATCTCTGATGCTCTTTTGAATTTCTGTGGTGTCTGTTGTGATGTCACGATTTTCATTTCTGATTCTGTTTATTTGGGTTCTCTCTTTCCCTGTCCTTACAAGACTTACCAGTGGCTCATGACCAAGTAGGATTCATCACAGGAATGCAAGGATGGTTCAACATTCGCAAATCAATCAACATAATACATCATATTAATAAGAGAAAAATTAAAAACCATATGATCATATCAATAGATGTAGAAAAAGCATTTGACAAGATCCAGCACCCATTCATGATCAAAACCTTCCAGAAAATCAGAATTGAAGGAACCTTCCTCACGATAGTCAAAGCCATCTACCAAAAGCCCACAGCGAATATCATTCTCAATGGGGAAAAAATTGAAAGCCTTCACCTTAAGATCAGGAACATGACAATGTTTCCCTCTCTCACCTCTTTAATTCAATATAGTATTGGAAGTACTCACCATAGCAATCAGAGAAGAAAAGGACATTAAGGGCATTTAGATAGGCAAGAAAGAAATCAAGCTATCATAATTTGCAGATGACATATTATACGTAGAGAACCTTAAACTCTCAACCCAAACACACTTAGAAACAATAGATATTTATAGTAGAGTGGCAGGGTACAAAATCTATACCCAAAGTCAGTGACTTTCCTTATTCAAATAATGAAAGAGAAGAAAGGGATATTAAGAAATTGATTCCATTCACTATTGTGCCAAAGAAAATCAAATACCTAGGAATCAGCTAAACCAAGTGTAAAGGACCTATACAAAGTAACTACGGAGACACTGCTTCAAGAAATAAAAGAGGACACGAGGAAATGGAGACACATTCCCTGCTCGTGGATGGGGAGAATTTACATTTTCAAGATGGTAATACTCCCAAGAGCATTGCACAGCTTCAATGTGTTCCCTATAACGATACCCATCACATTCTTTAAAGAAATTGACCAAACACTACTGAAATTCATATGGAATAATAAACCCCCATGGATAGCTAAAGCAATCCTTGGGAAAAAAGATGGAGGCATCACCTTTCCCAACCTCAAACTGTACTACAAAGCAGCAGTAATTAAAACAGCGTGGTGCTGGAATGAAAACAGAGCTATGGACCTATGGAATAGAGTTGAGTATCCTGACACCCACCCTCAAAGACATGATCAGTTAATCTTTGATAAAGGTGCAAAGAGTCCTAACTGGAGTAAGGAAAGCCTCTTCAACAAGTGGTGCTGGGAAGATTGGACAGCTACATGTAAAAAAAAACTGAATTTGGACCTGTAACACCTTGCACAAAAATCAGATCAAAATGAGTTAAAGATTTCAATATAAGATCTGAATCCATAAATTATGTTGAAGAAAATATAGGAAAAACCCTCCATGACATTGACGCTAAAGATATCTTCAAAGGTGAAACACCAAAAAACAAAGCAACTAGAAGAAAAAGATAAACATATGGGACTACATGAAACTAAAGAGCTTCTGCACCTCTAAAGAAACAGTGACCAAGATACAAAGACAATCCACAGAATGGGTAAGAATATTCACCCAATACCAATCTGATAAGGGGTTAATCCAGGATATATCAGGCACTGGTACAACTATATAAGAAGAAAACAGCCGACCCCATTAAAAAATGGGGAGAAGAGATGAACAGAAACTTTGACAAGGAAGAAATCGAAATGGCCAAAAGGCATCTGATAAAATGCTCATCATCACTAATCATCAGAGAGATGCAAATCAAAACAACAATGAGATATTACCCTACACCACAGAGACTGGCCCATATCCAAAAGGGTAAAAACAACAAGTGCTGGCATGAATGCGGGGAAAAGGGGATCCTCATACATTGTTGGAGGCAATGTCAACTTGTCCAACCTTTCTGGAAAACAATATGGACATTCCTCCAAAGACTAGAAATTGTGCTCCCTTTTGACCCAGCCATACCACTCCTGGAAATATAGCCTGGGAAGCCAAAAACACACAGTGGAAACACCATCTGCACTTTTATTTTTATAGCAGCACAATTCACAATAGCCATAACCTGGAAACAACCAGTATGCCCGAGAACTGATGACTGGATAAAGAAACTGTAGTACATCTACACAATGGAATACTACGCAGCTGTTAGAAAAAATGAAGTTATAAAATTTGCCTAAAAATGGATGGACATGGAAAGGATCATGCTGAATGAAATTAGTCAGAAGGAAAGAGAGATTTATAGAATGATTGCATTTATTGCATGACATATATATATATACATATATATAACATATTATGATAACAAAATGCAATGTCAGGCGAAGATCAGGAGGTCTTACCAAAAGTGGAAATTACACAAATGTGTGTGAGTCACACAGGTTAGGTAAGACAGAGAAGGGAAAACATATGCGATAAATTAATGTCGAAAGTGCTAATAACAACCTAGAACTGAATAATAAATACGGGCAAAAAACTGCACCACGATGGCCTCTAAATGTATGTATTGCAATCCACAATATGTAAGAGAAGGAAAAGAGAGAGAGAGGGAGAGAGAAAAAAGATAAACAACCTGCCATTTAGACAGGCTTTGGGAGGGGAGGGAATTGGGGACATTGGTGGTGGGAAATGGGCACTGGTGGAGGGCAGGGTGCTGGAACACTATGTGACTGAAACCTCCAAACATGAGCAACGTTGTAATTGTATATCTCACGGTGGTATAATAAAATATTAATAAAAAACCCCTGAGTGGGCTGGAGCTATAGCCCAGTGGATAGGGTATTTGCCTTGCACACAGCTGGCCCATGCCAGCCCGGGTTTGATCCCTGGAATCCCATATGGTCCCCTGAGCACCGCCAGGAGTAATTCCTGAGTGCAGAGCCAGGAGTAACCCCCTGAGCATCGCCAGATGTGACCCAAAAAAGCAAATAAAAAAAAACCACCTGAACAGAGTTCTTAAAAATCGAATATGAGTAGTTCATAAAAATAAGAAAAACTTAAGAATTTTCAAATGTTATCAGACATTAAGGAAACATAAGAGAAGTATGTTGATCACTTGATCACTTGAATCCCGTTATTCATCGATTTGCTTGAGCGGGCGCCAGTAACATTTCCATTGGACCCTATCACTCCGCCAATGTAGCCCAATGGCATCTGGTTAATTCAGGAATATGAAGAGCCTCAGACCGTTCCTTCAAGGTCTTGACAAGGAAGTCTGACCGTCTTGTAGGTGGGCGGCCATGTGATCTTTTGACATTCCCTGGGATCCAGTCGGTAATGCCTCTAGTCCAGCGGTTGTCTCCAAATCGCATTACATGTCCAGCCCATCTGATTTTTGATGCCTTGGCAAACGAGACAGCGTCCCTGATTCTGGAATAGCAACGGAGGTCAGAACTCCGGATTCCTTCTCTCACTTGAGTGAGGCATGATATTCCAAGCATAGCTCTTTCGATTCCTCTCTGGGAGACCCGGATAGCATTCTCATCCTGCTTTCGTAGGGCCCAGGTCTCTGAGGCGTATGTTAATGCAGGGAGAACGGTGGAGTCAAAGAGATGTGCCCGGAGCCGGAGGTTCTTTTGTCCTTTTAGCTATTTCTTCTATGCCTTTGAAGGCGTTCCATGCCGCTCTCTTCCTCCTGCGCAGCTCAGGTTTTAGGTCATTCATCATGTTGATTTCTCGACCTAGGTACACATAACTTCTGTATTCAGAGATGTTTGTTCCATTGAGAGTGAATGCGGCCTCTGGAACTAGTTCATTCTTCATGAACATTGTTTTCTTTAGATTTAGCTGTAAACCTATCTTTCCACATTCTCGGTCAAAGTCAGCCAGCATTTGTGCCGCTTGGCTAATGTTTGATGTTATTAGAACAATTTCATCAGCGAAGCAGAGGTGGTGTAGTTGCCGACCATCTATCTTCACTCCCATTCCTTCCCATTCTAATTGTTGCATGATGTCCTCGAGGGTGGCGCTGAAGAGTTTTGGTGAAATGGTATCACCCTGTCGAACCCCTCTTTTCACATTAGTGATTACTTCTTTGTAGAATGGTGAGATCCTGGTGGTGAATCCATAATACAGCTCATGAAGGTTCTTGATGTATTGGGTTTAAACACCCTGTTTGGCTAGGGCTTCGATGACTGCTTCAGTCTCCACAGAATCAAAGGCTTTCTGTAAATCAATGAGCGTGAGACATAGCGGCATCTTGTAGTCCCTACAAACCTCGAATTAGCTTGGTTACTGTGTGGATATGGTCGATTGTGCTGAATCCTTTCCGGAAGCCTGCTTGCTCGCATGGTTGTCCTTCATCTAGTGTTCTGCTAATCCTGTTCAGGATGACTCATGTAAACAGCTTGTAGATGACAGACAACAGGCAGATGGGGCGATAGTTGCCGATGTCGTGAATGTCTCCCTTCTTGAACAGTAGAACTGTCCTGCTGGTTTTCCATTGGGAGGGCACCTTGCATTCGGACAGGTAGCGTGTGAAGAGCCGAGCTAAGCGTATTGATAAGTACCGATGGCAGATTCTTCAGGTGTTCGGGTCTGACTTTGTCTGGGGCTGGTGCTGTTCCCTTCTTTACCGACTAGATGACATGTCATATTTCAGAAGGGAGAACATTGGGAATGACATATCCATCCTGTGGAATTTGGTATGTGGGCAGGTGGATGTGGCTATCAAAGAGATTTGAGTAGAAGTCATGGATAATCTTCTTCATTGCCTTTCTCGAAGATGTGATAGATCCATCAGGGCGTCGGAGGGCAGTCATCTTGGTCTTATAGTTGGCAAAGGACAGGCGGGCAGTGCGAATGCTTTTCCCGGCTTCTGCTGCATCTTCCAGTATTTCTGCTCTTCTGTCTTTGAGGTCTTCTTTTATCGCTTCTCTGCACCATTTAGCAAGCTTGGACGTTAGCATTTGGTCTCCTGAGGCTCGCGCCTTGCCACGTTGGTGAATGAGCTCAAGAGTTTCTGAAGATAGGCGTTCTTTTGTGTCTTTCTCTCTCTCAGCATTCTTCGCACAATCATGGAGGTGCTGAACCAGTCGGTTGTATTCTTCATCGATGTCATCAATGATGGTATCTTCCCATGTTGCTGCAATGGTGCCAAAAGAGTTCCCAGTTGGTGGTCGTTCTGGGAGTTCTCTTCTTAAACTTTGCAGCCTTTTCTCCCGTTGCGGGAAGTAGAATTTTGCATGAAGGAGATGCTGGTCCGATCCTGTTTGGAATTTGGGGACGACAGCTACATCGGTCAGACAAAACTGTCGATTGAAGATGATGTGGTCAATTTCATTGTGGAACTGTCCGCCAGGAGATTCCCATGTCCAACTTTTCGCTTCAGCTTTCTGGAACTGTGAGTTCCCATGAATGGTCTTGGTGGACATGATGAACTCAGATAGTCTCTCACCCTGTTCGTTCCATTCTAGGCCATGGGTCCCGATGTGGAGTTCTTCAGCCGATCTTCTTGGTCCTATCTTGGCATTAAAATCACCGACTATGATCTTGTAGAAGGTTTGATCTTTTTTATAGAACTCCTCCAATTCCATGTAGAATTTCTCAATTTCATCTTCTTTGTATGTGGATGTTGGTGCGTAGACTATGAAGATAGAAATTGCTGGCAGTGGGCCACATCTCTTCAAGTGTAATCGTCCCATTTGGTTTGTTAAGCATTCAAATGAATCAATGTTTATGGCCATGTTCGTGTTGACCAGGACACCAACACCACCCGATGCCTCTTTCGTGGCATGTTCCAAGGAACAATTCTCCGGTGTCAAATACAGCATGATGCAACTGGCGCCTCCTCGTCTCAGTCAGACCAATGATGTCATACTTGATCTTTGCTTGCTTGCAGCATCAGATCCTCAATATATGCTTCCGATGCCAGGGTATGTGCATTGAAAGTACAGACAGTCATTTTAGTCCTTCTTCGTTTTGGCAGCCTAGGACAGCCGTGAAATTTTATCAGGCACTGCTTGTTTGCCTTTCTTACTGCTGCCGTATTAAGGGCTCTTTCGGGGTCAGGAAAATAAACATTTTTGTTACTGGGTTTGGCATATCGAACACGCATCGGACAGCTTGCCAGGCTCTGCCATGCGGGCACTATATTCTCATTGCTTTGTGGGGCTCTCTCAGAGGGGTGGGTAGAATATTTGTGGTAGTTTGGAGGTAAATCGCAGGCACGCTGCGGCCGCACGCAACGGGAAAGCTGGTTTCTGCTCTGCCGGGTGTACCTGTGTCTGAGGCTCAAGCATTCCTGGGTTTGAAATACTCTCCTCTGAAGGGCGGGTCTCTGCAGGGCGGGTCCTTGTAGGCTGGGTTTCTGACAAGCTGGGCTGGAGACTGGATTAATCTGTGGGCTGGAGAGTGGATTAATATGCTGGGGGAGATCTTACCAGCTGCAGAGTGTGGATTGTGACACAGATCGCTGCCAGCAAGGTGTGGAGTTTCTCTGGCCTCCTCCGAGGCTCCATCGGGATGGTGGACTCAGGTCCGGTTGCTCTCGTGGTCCATGGAGTGCAGGGGGTTCAACGGGAAAAGCTGGTTTCTGCTCTGCCGGGTGTACCTGTGATGTTCATATACCCCCTAATCGGAGCTTAGTCACATTCAATCCTATGCAGAACTTAGGTCGTCACCGAGATACAAGGGAGGCCAGAAATAATAAAGGCAGTATTTATACAGATACCTGAAAACTGCTATGCCAATGGAGAAGGCAGTGAGGGGCAAGGTAGAGGTTCTGTCTTCCCAATTCACAGCTCCACTTTCCATTCAGAACATCCAAATGAACGCCGAGAGTCCTATAAGATGCAGTTCATTGTAGGCTCTTCAGCTTTCCCTGGAGGGCATTTGGAGCACTCAAGTCCATCAAACTCTCCTTACTCAGCTATGACACCATAAAGCCTCTGCAATGAGCTGCTCCCCCACCCTGACTCAAGGTGCCTCCTCCCGTCTCTCAGACCCATCTCCAATACACTGCCTTCCATACACTTCTCCCACCCTCTTTCCTACACCCCAGAATCCTCTCTGTCCTGCTTTGGACTTAGAGAAGGCCATCCTTTAGCCACTCAATCATTGCAGCATGTTAATGTGTGGCTCGGTCTGATATCAGTGTCTGTTACATAAGTGCATCCTGTGCCTGCAAAGGGAATCTGCAACCCTACCACTGAAAACCTTTTTTTTGGTCAGAACAGGGAAAATCAGAGGTGCTAGAGAGTAAGCCCTCCCGGAGGCAATAGGCAGTGACAGGTGGCAAGTGGAAGGTAACTGTTCCAGGTTGTGTTCTAGCCTATTTCAATGGAAGGACCAGTTTCATAGTTCCACATTCCCTGTCTGTCCTACTTCTCTCCCACCTACGTTTCCTGGCTTATATGAGCCAGCAGTTGGTGTCTGCGTAAGGGGAAGCCTTCATTAAGACAATGACTCTATCTTTCTCTCTCTCCCTGCAGCTGTGGGGTTCACAAGTGCCTCCATATAAACCCCCCCAGTTCCCCAGCACACAGTAAGTACCTAACAGATGTTGGGGGCTACTGAGAATGGATCATATTTGTGTCTATTCTCTGTTCTGAAGCCAGCGTACTAAAGTGTTTGTTTGCAACTTGTTAGAGGAGGGGTTACTGCAGATGCAGAAACCATTCCCTCCAGGCAGGTACCTGCATGCCTCTGACAACATATCACCAAGCAAACAAGTGTTTGGTGCTCTGCTTGTAGCTTTTTCTTTCAGGCCCATCTCTGTCACTTCATTGAGCATTATTAAAGGGAGGCTATAAACTGAATCAATTTTGTACTAAGTTCTGTTTACTTTCTGTTCAATGAACATGATAATTCGATGTTATAAAACTCAGAGTTTACATGAAGACCTATTTTTTTTCCCATTGTCGGCAATGCAAAAAGTGTGGCAAATGGTTCCATTTAGAGTCACAACAGGCGGAGCCTGGGGCAGCTTCACAGTCTGATTCTCCTCCTCTTTCCTTCTCTTCCTATATGTCCCTCATTCTCCACTTCCCTTCCCCAGCAAGCTGCTTACAGAAGAGAGTAACTATTTCCATCAGGCACGACTATATATCAGCTGTTTTCTGTTTGAATTTGTACCTATCACTTTTGCTATCTTCCCAGGTTGTTTATAAAATTTATTCCTTGCAGTTCATGGATGGGGAACTAGGGGAGACATTCTCCAAGCATTTTGAAGCTTTCTGTAAGACTAGGCCAAATCAAGCCTGTACTTGCTTTTTAAGCCTCATATATACTTAAAGGGATGGATATTCAATACTTTTGTTTTTGAACTGGTTACCCTGAGTCTATTAAAGTGTTATCTTTTAAAAGTTATTTTCTATCCAAGGAGTCTTGGAAGCCCATTTAAAAATCTTTTGGAGTCCTTGTTCTCTGAAACAGGAAGATGTATGTTGCCAAGTAAACATGCTGACTAGGGTGAGGACTGACCTGCTAGGATGGTCATGAGTGTTGGTGAGTCTCAAGGATAAAACCTTGGCCAACACAATTAGAGCTTGAAACAAACTAAATAAAATCAGCAGCTTCAATACCAGAAATGTTTAATTTTCTTCTGGACCCAAATGTATGTGGTTGAGAAGACATATGTTCCCCAAAACTAAAGCTTCTAGTTCAGGGTAGGCTATCTTACCTGTCCAATCTACTTTAACTAAGCAAAAAGTCAATGAGTCGTACACTACATAGCCACCATAGACCCTTCAGGAGTCTCGTTTCTAATATCTCATTACATTTTTAGTTGAGACTGTGGTGGTGGAAGAACTTGACCAGCACACAGAGGTTTTCATTTTTTTTTTTTTTTAAAAAATATTTTATTATATCATTGTTAGATATACAATTACGAGATGTTCGTGTTTGAATGTTGATTCTACAGTGTTCCAACACCCATCCCTCCACTCCTGCCCATCTCACATCACCAATGTCCCCACCTCCCTCCCCTCCCCCCAGCCTGCTTCCATGGCAGGTTCTTTATCTCCCCCTCTCTCTCCTTCTTGCTTCCCTTTCTTACACATTGTAGATTGTAATATATTCCAGAACATGAATGGTTCCACCAGTTTGATAGACCGGGTCCAAACCATAAAAATGGTGGCTATTATGGTGAGCGAGTCTCATCCAGGTGCTTCCGAGGCCCTACAGAGGTGATGGGCCCACCTAAAAAACCCATCTTGCCTCCTGGGAACCTCATGGTCAGCTGAGGCTAGGGAAAGCAGGATGGCAGCTCTCCCTTGTGCATCTGAGTCTCTGCATCATGACTGAGAACCCTGAGGCAGTTTGTGGGCAGGGCCACCAGGGCCTCTGGGACGGGTCAGAGAGGGGAATAGGGGACACCATATCCATCTCCAGGAACACCCAGTGACTTCCACCTCCAAGAGTCTCATACCTGGGCTTGAACTCGGCTGCTCTGACCTGGTCTTGAGATCAGTGTTTCTCTTGTTTGGGTTCTGATGAGCACACAGAGGTTTTCTATGTGGTAAAGTGTGACACCCAGGCTGAAGAAGTAAGTTGAACCATCCTATCTGTTTGCCAACTCAGGGACCTGACAACTCTTGATTCATTTCCTAGCACTGCCAAAACAATCTACCACAAAGGGAATCACTTCTAACAATAGCACTGATTCACTCACAGTTTGGAAACTACAAGTCATTTTCCAGCATTAGCAAGGCTACTATCCCTGGAAGTCTTCAGAACACAATCCTTTATTTCTTCTTCTAGCTTCCAGTGTGGATGCTCATCTGTGGTGTTCCTTGATTTATGACTCTATCTGTAGTTCTGGGTTATCTTCTCACGTGAATCTCAGACACCAGGTCTTCTGGACTTCGTATGCACAAGTATAACAAGAGTTTAATCAAAAACAACTTTTCAAATAAGACCACATTCCAAGATCTCAGGTAGACATGAATTTTGGGGGAAACTATTTAATCATGGAGAGTATGTCCATTGCCCTGGCCCTAAATTCATTTTTGTCACATGTGTGAAATGTATTCACCTCATCCCTACTTCACCAAGATTATTACTTCATTCCAACTTCATTTCTAAGTCAAATCTTGTAAATACGATCTATTTAATTGTCAATTTAATTATCTAACTCAAATATGCATATGACACTGGGTATAAGATACCTGGGACAAAATTCCTCCCTTCTGTACATTTGTTTTTTTTTAATTTATTATACCACCGTGAAACATACAATTACAAAGGTGTTCATAATTGGTTCTTGGTAATACAGTATACCAGCACCCATCCCTCCACCAGTGCCCCATTTCCACCACCAATGTACCCCACCCCCTCCCACCCACTCCCATGCTGGCTTAATAGCAGGTACCCCAGTTTCCTCTCTTTCTCTCTCTGTCTCTCTCTTGTCTCTGCATCTCTCTCCCTCTTATTTTACACATTGTGGCTAGCCCTGCAGATATTTAGAGTTTATCACTTAAGACTCTTTGTGTATATTCAATGGTGAGTTTTAATTTGCCATTACCATTTCCCACATTTAGTAAAACACTGGTATCTATTTATGTCATATTAATGAATGCAGTCATTCTTTATCTGTCCTTTTCCTTCTGACTAATTTCACTCAGCATGATAGTCTCCATGTCCATCCATTTGCAGGTAAATTTCATAATTTCATCTTTTCTGACAGCTGCATAGTATTCCATAGTGTAGGTGAACCACAGTTTCTTTAGCCAGTCCTGTGTTCTCGGGCATTTAGGTTGTTTCCAGATTCTAGCTATAGTGAATAGCACAGAGATGAATAAAGAAGTACAGATAGTGTTTCTGCTATGTGTTTTTTGGTCTCTCGGGTATATTCCCAGGAGTGCTATTGCTGGATCAAATGGGAGCTCAATATCTAGTTTTTGGAGGAATGCCCATATTGTTTTCCAAAAGGGCTGGACCAGTTGGCACTCCCACCAACAGTGGATCAGAGTCCCTTTTCCCCACATCCACGCCAGCACCGGTTGTTCTTGCTGTTTTGGATGTGTGCCAGTCTCTGTGGGGTGAGATGGTACCTCATTGTTGTTTTGATTTGCATCTCCCTGATGATTAAAGATGAAGAACACTTTTTCATATGCCTTTTGGCCATTCGAATTTCTTCTTTTTGGAAGCTTCTGTTTATTTCTTCTCCCCATTTTTTGATGGGTTTGGCTGTTTTTTTTCTTGTGGAGTGCTACCAGTGCCTGATATATCCTGGATATTAACCCCTTGTCAGATGGGTATTGGGTGAATATCCTTTCCCACTCTGTGGATTGTCTTTGTATCTTGGTCACCGTTTCTTTTGAGGTGCAGAAGCTTTTTAGTTTTATATAATCCCATTTGTTTATCTTTGCTTCCATTTGCTTGGTCAGTGGTGTGTCGTCTTTAAAGATACTTTTCGTTTCGATGTCGTAGAGCGTTTCTCCTATGTTTTCTTCGATGTACCTTATAGATTCATGTCTGATGTTGAGATCTAGAATCCATTTTGATCTGACTTTTGTGCATGGCGTTATAAGGAGGTCTAAGTTCATTTTTTTACATGTAGCTGCCCAGTTTTCCCAGCACCATTTGTTGAAGAGGCTTTCTTTGCTCCATTTAATATTTTTTGCTCCTTTATCGAAGATTAAGTGGTTGTATATTTGAGAATGTGTTTCAGGATACTCAGTTCTATTCCATAGGTCTACAGGTCTGTCTCTATAACAATACCACACTGTCTTAATTACAACTGCTCTGTTGTAGAGCTTGAGGTTGGGGAAAAGTGATACCTCCCATCTTCTTTTTCCCAAGGATTGCTTTAGTTATTCGTGGAGTTTTATTATTCCATAAAAATTTCAGGAGTGTTTGTTCAATTTCTTTGAAGAACATCATGGGTATCTTTATAGGGACCGCATTGAATCTGTATAAAGCTCTAGTGAGTATTACCATTTTGATAATGTTAATCCTTCCGATCCATGAGCAGGGAATATGTCTCCATTTCCTCAGGTCTTCTTTTATTTCCTGAAGTAACGTTTTGTAGTGTTCTTTGTAGAGATCCTTTACATTCTTTGTCAAACTGATTCCTAGGTATTTGATTTTCTGTGGCGCAATTGTGAATGGGATAGTTTCTTTAATGTCCCTTTCTTCTCTTTCGCTGTTTGCATATAGGAAGGCCATTGACTTTTGGGTATTGATTTTGTACCCTGCTACTCTTCTATAGGAATGTATTATTTCTAGGAGCCTCTTGGTAGAAAGTTTCGGGTTTTCCAGGTATAATTTCATGTAATCTGCAAATAGTGATAACTTGGCTTCTTCCCTTCCTATCTGGATGCCCTTAATGTCTTTTTCTTCCCTGATTGCTATGGCAAGTACTTCCAGTACTATATTGAATAGAAGTGGTGAGAGTGGGCAGCCTTGTCTGTCCCCTGATCTTAAGGAGAAGGCTTTCAGTTTTTCCCCATTGAGAATGATGCTCGCTGTGGGCTTGTAGTAGATGGCCTGGATTATCTTGAGGAAGGTTCCTTCAATCCCCATTTTACGGAGAGCTTTCATCATGAAAGGGTGTTGAATCTTGTCAAATGCCTTCTCTGCATCTATTGATATGATCATATGGTTTTTATTTTTCTTTTTTGTTGATATGATGTATTATGTTGATTGAATTGCGGATGTTGAACCATCCTTGCATTCCCGGGATGAATCCCACTTGGTCATGGTGTATAATCTTTTTGATGACTCTTTGGATTCTATTTGCTAGTATTTTGTTGAAGATCTTAGCATCTGTATTCATCAGGGAGATTGGTCTGTAGTTTTCCTTTTTTTGTGGCATCTTTGTCTGCTTTGGGTATCAGGGTGATATGTGCCTCATAAAAGCTATTTGGGAGTGTTTCTGTTTCTTCAATTTGCCGGAAGAGCTTAAAAAGAATTGGGAGTAGGTCCTCTTTAAAGGTTTTGTAGAATTCACTGGTGAATCCATCTGGACCTGGGCTTTTGTGTTTGGGGAGACTTTTGATTACCGATTCTATTTCCTTGATGGAGATAGGTTTGTTGAGGTATTCCAAATCTTCTTGTTGCAGACTTGGGAAGCTATAGGAATTCAGGAATTTGTCCATTTCTTCTAGGTACTCTTGTTTTGTGGCATACAGGCTCTCATAGTAATCTCTGATGATCTTTTGAATTTCTGTGGTTTCTGTTGTGATGTCCCCGTTTTCATTTTTGATTCTATTTATTTGGGTTCTCTCCTTTCCTTTTCTTACAAGTCTTGCAAGTGGTTTGTCAATCTTGTTTATTTTTTTCAAAAAACACAGCTTTTGGTTTCGTTGATCTTCTGGATTGTTTTTTGACATTCCATCTCATTGATTTCCGCTCTAAGTTTTATTATTTCTTTCTTTCTGCTTGGGTTGGGCTCCTTTTTTGTTGATCACTCTCTAAGATCTTAAGTTGTGAAGTCAGACTGTTTATGATGGCCTTTTCTTCTTTTCTGATGAATGCTTGAAGAGCTATGAACTTGCCTCTTAACACTGCTTTCGCTGTATCCCACAAGTTCTGGTAATTCGTGTCTTCAGTCTCATTTGTTTCCAGGAATCTTTGGATTTCCTCTTTGATTTCTTTTATGACTTGCTGGTTGTTCAGCACTGAGCTGTTTAGTTTCCAGGTACTTGGTATTGGTCTCCGTTTTTGTGTACAATTAACTTCTATTTTCCTTGCCTCATGGTCTGAAAAAATAGTTGGCACAATTTCTATCTTCTTGATTTTATGGAGGTATGATTTATGGCTCAGGATGTGATCTATTTTGGAGTATGTTCCATGTGCACTGGAGAAGAAAGTGTATTCAGCTTTTTTGGGGATGAAATGCCCTGTATATGTCTACCAGCCCTCTTTCTTCCATCTCTTCTTTTTAGGGCCAGTATTTCCTTGGTAAGTTTCAATCTTGTTGATCTATCCAGGGTTGATAGAGCAGTGTTGAAGTCTCCAACTACAATTGTGTTGCTGTCAATGTCTTCTTTGAAGTCTATTAGTAGTTGTTTTAGGTATTTTGCTGGCCCCTCGTTGGGTGCATATATGTTTAATAGTGTGATTTCTTCCTGATATATGCATCCCTTGACTATTAAGAAGTGACCTTCACTGTCCCTTCTGACCTCCTTCAGCCTGAAGTCTATGTCTATGTTGTCAGATACCAGTATGGCTACCCCAGCCTTTTTGGATGGGTTGTTTGAATGAAGGATTGTTTTCCAGCCTTTTATTTTGAGCCTGTCTTTGCTCCGATTGTTCAGGTGTGTTTCTTGAAGGCAGCAGAATGTCGGATTCAATTTTTTGATCCATTGTGCCACTCTGTGTCTCTTAACTGGTGCATTTAGACCATTGACATTGAGAGAGATTATTGTCATGGGATTTTGTACCATCTTTCTGAATAGGTTGGTTGTTCTTTTTGGGTTATGTCTCGTCTTATAGTAGATCTTTCAGTCCTTCTTTAAAGGTTGGTTTTGATTTTACAAAGTTCCTAAGCTGTTGTTTATCCAAGAAGTTGTATATCTGTCCTTCAAATCTGAGTGAGAGTTTAGCCGGATAAAGAATTCTTGCTGAGGCATTCGTTTCATTAAGTTTTTTTACTATATCCCACCACTGCCTTCGGGGTTGGAGGGTGTCTTCTGAGAAGTCTGCTGAAAGTCGAATGGATGCTCCTTTGTATACAATTTCCTTCTTTGATCTTGCTGCCTGAAGAATTCTGTCTCTGTCTATGGCATCCATTACTTTGACTAGGATGTGTCTTGGGGTCTTTCTATTGGGGTCTCTTCTTGCTGGTACGTGTCGGGCTTCTTGGATCTGGATGCCTTCGTCCTTTAACTCGGGGAACTTTTCAGCCAGGATGTTTTTAACTGTTTTAATTTCCTTGGGGTTACTTTCCTGTCCCTCTGGGACTCCGATGATTCTTATGTTGTTCTGCCTGGCTTCATCCCATTGTTCTCTGTTCCGTTGCTGATCCATTTTCCGGTCTTTTTCCATCTTATGTAGATCTCTGAGTGCTATCTGCAGCTCATCTTCAGTCTCACTGATTCTCTCTTCCGCTGCTGTCATCCTACTGTTGAGAGCCCCGATTGTGTTTTTTCATTTCGTCTACGGAGTTTTTAAGCGATGATATTTCTATTTGCATGGTTCTCATTTCTGCTCTCATTTCCTCCCATAGTTTATTGACTGCCCTTTCAACTGCTTCATTCATGTTCTCCTGTATTTTTATTGGACATCTGCTCAATTTTTTTCGTTGAGCTCCTTAAACATCCTACCAATTTCTTCTCTAATTTCATTGTCAGAGAGATCATGCACATCTGTATTCTTCTTTTGAGTCTTCAGGGTCGATTCCTTCATCTGTTCTTCGAGCTGGGAATCTGCGTTGTTTCCCCATGGTGTTGTGGTGTTCAGGGATAGATTCCTCTGGTGTACTGTTTCTTTTTTCTTGAGGGTATTACCTTCCCTTGGTGTTGAGTTTCCTAGTTTTTCTATTAATAAGCGGCCGCGTTAGTGGCCGCCCGCCAGCTGCACACCCCAGGGAGGCTGCCTGAGGGCGGAGTCAGGCCAGTGTGAGAGTTCAAAATGACCATCTACTTCCGGTTCCGCTCGGACTTCTGGGGGTTGTAGTTCCACCTTCTGCCAAGACCTGGGGTTCTACCACGACCCCAGGCGCCCGCCCGACCAGCCGTACACCCCAAGGAGGTTACCTGAGGTGGAGTCAGCC
>JAJIBD010022666.1:0-159474 GCA_021461705.1 Cryptotis parvus | reverse complement strand
ATGATTTGTGTTTGTTGATCATTGACTCATTATTTTTGTTTAATTTTATTTAGGCATTGTGATTTGCAAAGCTGTTAGATATTCAGGTGAACAATATTTCTATTTGTTTTTGTTCAATGAAGTTGGCAAGATTTGTCTGATTCCGCTTTTAACTGGGACTACTGATTTTTTTTAAATATTTGTCGGTTCTTATCTTCACTAAATCTGACTGTGGAATCCAACATGGTATTCTGCTCCTTGGTTATGTTTTTTGGCATATCAAATATGACACGGGTAGCTTGTCAGGCTCTGCCGTGAAAGAAGATAGGTCCTAGAAACAAGGCTAGGACCCAGTGAACTGGCCAGAAAGAGAAAGGTCCTGAAAAAGAGAGGACTGAAGAAGAGACATAGAGACAGAGAAACAGAGAAATAGAGGCATGGAAACTGAGAAATAGAGAAATCAAGATAAAGAAATAGATAAACAGAATTAGAGATGAGAATCAGATAAAGAATCAGAGAGACAGAAATAGACATAGAGAGATAAGAAAGAAAGTCCATGAAGAGAGAAACTCTGAATAGAGAATACCTGAGAGAGAGGTCATAAAAGAAAAGGTCCTGAAAGAGGACCAAAAAGAGATGCCTGGAAGCGAGAAACCTTGAAAATAGAGGTCCAGGGAGAGGACCTGATAAGAGATGCCTGAAGAGTTCTGAAGACAGAGTCTCTGAAGAGAGGAGTCAGCTGGAGTACCAGCTACGACAGAGAGAAAGAGGTCCTTGGAGAGAAATTCCTCAAGTGAGGTGGAGTGAAGAGTGAGAGAAGACAGATTAAAAGAATACTTTCAAGAGCCTGTGGTGTGTTCATTTATCAATCCATCAAAGGCTACAGTTGTGGGCACAGACACTGGCCAGGGTCTTTAATGGATTGTGAGTACTGTTGGAGATTCAGATAGTCCCGGCATCTGCTACCTTGGTTATCCCCTTACCTGAGTAGTCTTGGGGGCCTGGGGGTCCTTGGAGGTCACTTGGTCCGGGGCCCTGAGGCCCCTGTGGGGTGCCTCCTCATCATGACTCCTGAGGGAGGTCATCTACTTTTATTAGAAATGCAAAGTGGTGCGAAGTTAATATTCTTCATATTGCACTCGGCCCATGTGTGGCCTCTTCCTATACCAGATTCTCACAAGGGCAACCTAGCTACCCCAACCGCATTAGACCAATAGTCCATTCAACATACCCCTAAATCTCACAAAAATCAATATAATCCCAATCTAAAAGTAATAGTTAATTCAGTCCTAAAATCACACATCCTCTGAATCAGCACTAGAGTTCTCACACAAGTCATACAGGAACCAAGGAAGAAGGTCCTATCTTTGAAGGGGAAAGAGGCATCTTTCCAGATGCTCCCAGAGTCCTGCCTGGCAGTGAGAGGGATACACTGATAATGAGCTGGAAGGACCCACCTCCTGATTACCATAGCATCATGTGGAAACAACACAGGAGTTGTTGTGTTGCAACACGAGGAGTGGATGAGGAGCCCTGAATCCTCAACAAGGAATACTCACATACATGATCTTACTGATAAGGAATTCAGAGATGGAATTGTGAGGATTAATAAAGCTCTACTTGCTGGTTGCATTGCATGTGTGGCACTTTGTTGTTCGATTACAATAGGGAGTATCAGATCCATACATTGGAAAGCAGACTGGTCCAGTCTTTTTGGAAAACAATGTGAACTTTTCTTCCAAAAGCTAAAAATTGAGCTCCCATTTGACCCTGCAATAACACTCTTGGTATATAACCTTAGAGGCTGAAAACACACAGGAGAAACACCATCTGCAATCTGTGTTCATTGCAGCAATACTCACAATAGCCAGAGTCTGGAAACAACCTGAGTGTTTCCAGAATAGATGACTGAATAAAGAAACTGTGGTACATCTACACAATGGAAAACTACTCAACTTTTAGGAAGTCATGAAATTTGTAAACGAATGGACATGGGGAGTATTATGTAGAGTGAAATGAGTCAGAAGGAAAAGGACAATTATAAAATGACTGCATTCATAAGTAGGATATTAAAAAATGTATGAGGCCAATATCCAAGGCCAGGGAAAACAGGGGCCAGGAGAAATTATTATTATTATTATTATTATTATTATTATTATTATTATTATTGCTCTTTGGGTCACACCCGGCAATGCTCAGGGGTTACTCCTGGCTCTGAACTCAGGAATTACTCCTGGCAGTGCTCAGGGGACCATATGGGATGCCAGGGATTGAACCCGGGCCGGCACAGGCCGGCATGCAAGGCAAATGCCCTACTTGCTGGGCTATCATCGCTCTGGCCCAGGAGAAATTATTAAAGGTTGGAGTCTACCACAACTGTGTGTGGGGCAGAGGGTAGGTAAGATTGAGAAGGGACCAGTTCAACAATGGTAGTTGGAAATGGTAACACGAGATTGGAACTGAGCATCATTCAAGCAGGTAAAGGGATATGCATGACAACACTTCTGTGCCTGTATTACAAATCACAATGAGAAAAATGAGAGAGAGAGCAAAAGAAAGAGAGAGAGAAAGAGAGAGAGAAAGTAAAGTTCCTGTCATAGAGGAAGGTCAGGGAAGGTGGAAGGAAAACCGGGACATTGGTGCTGGGAAATGTGCATAGAGGAATCATGAGTGTTGGAACACTGTATAACTAACAAATAGCTTTATAATGGTCTATCTCATGGTGATTGAATTAAAATGGTGTATCGCTTGTATCACTTATCTTCCCATTGCTCATCAATTTACTCAAGAGGGCACCATTAACATTTCCATACTTCTTGTCACATGCTATTGTAGCCAAAGGACATCTGCTTGCACCAGGAACACAAAGAGCCTCAAACCATTCGTTCAGCTCACGGGAATGAAGTCTATAATTGCTACAGGTTTTTGGCATATCAAATAACACTGGTAGCTTTCCAGGTTCTGATGTGTGGGTGGTATACTCTTGGTAGTAGGCTCTCAGTTTGTGTGTTTACTGATGAACCACATCAGGGAGAGATTGGCTTTTCTAGTGAGTAGAGCTCTGTCAAGCTATGGAGTCCGGTTGTTGAAAATGGTGGCACACATGGTGTGGGGATTCTCTAGCTTCTTGAAAGGCTCTATTGGGATGGCGGGCCAGGGCTAGAATTCTCCTTCCTTTCCTGACGCCTCATGATCAGCAGAGCACAGGGAGTTTCTGTTGTCGGCGAGACGCTGTATAAGGACAGAAGTTCTCTTCTACCTCCGAGGTCTCCAGGGGAATGGATGAAAATTCACGAGTCCAGTGCAGTTACAAAAAAGTCTTTTAATATACAAAAACCCTATCACCACAATCCAATAGAATGAAAGAACTCTAGCTCTGGTCAGAACTTAGACCATACAAGAGACCCTAAGTCTCCCATCAAAGAGAGAGGATCTCACCCGAGAGGAATCCTACCCAAAAGAAAGGGGAAGAAAAGGGAAAAAGGGGAGTGCCTCAAGTCAATCCCTTATAGACACCAAAGTAATCCTATCTGTGGACAGGGAGGGTCCTGTCAACAAAGAATCCTAAACAGAATGTAGAAGGGTGGTGCCACATCCTATTACAGGTATAAACAAAGGAGTATGCCAAGGACTAATCCCTTCTTCTGTGATTATCTCTTATGTAAAACACTGGAGAGAGGGAGATAGCTGGTATAAAGTAATTCATCTTAATTTCATGGTCTTCATGTAATCTAGATGGTACCCACAAGGTCCTTCTTATTTATTATCTGCACCAGGGTGATTCTGAGTATGTCGATCTCTGTATACTGAAAGAGTCAAGTTTGCCTGCTTGAGGGGTAATTAGTATGATCCTTCCTATAATCTTAAAGATAGTCTCAGCGTAGCCAGGGTGGCAGTCTCCTGGTAAATTCTAACTGTCCCACACTGGGTGCAGTGGGTAAAAAGAGGAGCTGTGTCCAATCTAGATAACATGGAAGTCTTAGTAGATGTATAATAAGTCAGAAGTTATTCAGAGTCAAGGTGACTTCTGTAGCTGCCGCACCCCTCTATCAGTGTTTACATAGAAGAGAGATCTCATTAGAATGAACCATGGTTTAAGAACATGTAAATAAATTAAGCAGTGAATGGGTAAAACAGCAGAGCTCCCAGACTAGCTAAACCTGTCATCCAACACTGGTAGCAGCTATATCTCTTTTGTCTCTGGTTCAAGCATACATGTGCTTGAACTAGGTTTTGCCGTAGGGTAGGACTCTGATGAGCAGGGCTTGAGATTGGCTTATCCCTTGGGTGGCTCTCTGACGAGCTGTGAATCTGGATGTTGAAAATGGCGGCACACATGGTGTGGGGGTTCCTCTGATTTCTTGCAAGGATCTATTGGGATGGCGGGCCAGGACTAGAACTTGCCTTCTCTCTCATTTTATGTCCAAAATGGTGAAGGGGAGTAAAATAGAGGAATATATAGTACCATATAAACCATTACCTTGAATTGTAATTCAAGGTATTCACAACATTGTGATTGTCAAAATTGAGAGTGGAGAGTTAAGAAGAGGTGAATTAGAAGCAGCCTAACAACAGAGGAATAAGGCCTTGGGCATATTAGTGGTGGAGAGGTGCATAATCTATGTACATCAAAACTACAGACATTATTTTTACACTATTATAGCAACTGTAATAAAAACAAAAGAGGTACCCCTCAGTGTGAAGACAAGTTAATGCCCCTCAACAAAACAAAACATCAACCTAGAAAAAAAAATTAAATCCTGTTCTGTCCAGTTCCTGGAAATTAATTTTTTAGTTTTTTTTTATTTTCAGTCAATAATTTACTTACTAAGCTATTTTTTAAAATAATT
This sequence comes from Cryptotis parvus, assembly GCA_021461705.1. Taxonomy (NCBI): domain Eukaryota; kingdom Metazoa; phylum Chordata; class Mammalia; order Eulipotyphla; family Soricidae; genus Cryptotis; species Cryptotis parvus. Next base: position 154,645 of record JAJIBD010022666.1, on the reverse strand, counting down.
TAGCTTATTTCTTTTCTAGGATACAATTGTATCTTCCTTTTTATGGATTTATTTTTTAGTTTATGGCGTTATACAACTTTAGGACCATAACTTTACATCTCTATATCTCTATAAAATTCACCATTAAATATTACTGTTAGTGTAATGATATAATTTTGCTGCTTTTGTTGTAACCTTTTTTATAATGTTCTTTGTTAAAAATCCTTATCTTAAATTTATTGATCTTAATATGCAAGTTAAAAATAAATTATTCACTTATTTTACTATACAATGAACCATAAAATTATGTTGGTTATGGATTGTACATTAGTTTTCCCATTTATTCCAGAGTATACTCTGAATGGTATCTAGCAGTATACAAATATAATATATAATATTATTATAATTTATCATTTATTAAGTAATAAACTTTTTAAATGAAAATATTTATATAATGCAGATATTTTTATATTTGTACAATGTTGGGGGAGCCTCTAGGGTCCCCAATAATATCAGGAAACAAGTTCCTGTACCTCTGAGGTCAGGGGGTTATTTATAAACACTCACAAGTTAGCACAGTTCCAAAAAGTCTTTATTAAGTATCAATAATAGAACAAGCTCTGCCACTACAATCCAAGATAATGGGATTCCTCAGACCTCTGGCTCTTGATCAGAACTCCAACTCTGGCCCAAGTCTCCCACCAAAGTGGATGATGTACCTCAAGTCAGTTCCCTTATATATCCAAAAGCAATAATCCTTTCTTCAGGGTGGTTGTTGTCAACAAAGATCAATGAATCAGCTTCTAGGTGCAGAAGTAAGGTAGTATCACACTAGGGTTGTGCCACACTTGTTTCAGGTCTAAGCAAATGATTAAGACATGGACTTGTCCCTTTCTCTGAGATTATCTCTTATGTCAAAACACTGGAGAGAGAGGGCTACTATAAAGAAATACATCTTAATGTATGCATTTTAATGGGGAGAAACACATCATAATTTCATAGGTGTCATGCAATCTATATCATATCCACAAGGTCTACCTTATTTCTATTCTGGACCAAGATGATTCTAAGTGTCTTGCCCTCTGTTTACTGAAAGGGTCATGCTCACCTGCTTGAGGGCAAATAAATCCCTCCTTTGATCTTAAAAAGGTAGGTTGAACTTAGCCAGGGTGATGGCCTCCTGGTAAATTCTAACTGTCCCCTGCTGGGTCCAGTGGGTATTAAGAGGAACTGTGCTCAATCTAGATAACATTGAAATCATAGTAGAGATTATAATATTTCAGAAGTTATTGATTCAAAGACAAAATGTCTTTGTAACTGGCACAACCTCCATCAGTGTTTACACAGAACAGAGATCTCATTAGCATGAACCCTAGCTTAAGGACATGCAAATAGCTAAAACTGTAAGTCACTTAAACAGCAAAGATCCCAAGCTAGCTAGGCCCCATCATCCAAAACGTAGACTGCAACTTGTCCTTTAGACTAGCTTTATGAATTTTAAGCAATAGTTACTCTTTTATTTTTTATTACTTGCAAATTATTGAAGTTCTGTTATTTACTATGCTCTTAGTAATGGTTTCTCATGCATATTATTCCAGCACCTTACCAATCTGGTGTACACCCTCCACTCCAAAGGATTCAACAGTCCTCACTTCAAAAACTCAATTATGACCATTAGTTCTCCCACTATGCTACCTTTATATCTATATTGCTACCTTGCTGTGTATCTTTAAATCCTACTTATGGAGAGATCATTCTGTATATATTTTTTACTGCCTGACTTCACTCAGCAAGACACTGACTATTTCTATCCATATTAACAGATTGCAAGATTCTGTTCTTCTTAGAGCTGCATAGCATTCCACTGTGTGCATTAACAATTATTTATGCAGATTTGATTCTCTGTGCAAATATCATATTGTGTTATATCCTGAATCACATTATAGATTTGCCATGTTCATCATTCATTGGCTTCTTGTGATTTCAACCAATTCCCCTTATCTAAATGGTTTTAGTATTCCTTTATGAATGCTCCCATTTGCTTTTTTCCTTAGGTGCTTTAAACTTCAAATATGTTTAAAATTGTTATTTATTCCATTTTATTTAACTATCTTTCAAAATTATCCCATACATATAACTTTAGTAGTTTATTTAAGTGATATGGACATTTATGTAATGCCAGAAATAACTTTGTCTATAATGTTGCCTATTTTATTACCTAAAAAATAAAATACTAATAGAAGCCTTCCATTTTATGAATTTGTAGAATATATAATTTTTAGGTATAGCATACTTTGACTTGTTAGGTTAATCTGAACTGCACAGTTTTTTTCTTAAAAAAGTAAGTAAAAATAAAGTTAATAAAGCATAATAAATAAACTTAATGGAACAAATTCTGCTATAATCTATTCCTGTAGCTGACTCCATATTATAGCAATAGAGTTGAGGAGTCGCAACAATGCCATGACTCTAATATATGTCTGCATATTGCAAAATGTTTTGGTTCCTTCTATTGTATGACTTTTAACTCTCTATTATCTTTAAGTTTTAGAAACTCAGATCATATCTTATTAGGAGGACAGGACGACCTTCAATTCTATTGATAAGATAGATATCCTTTAAATTTTAATTTTTCTCTGCCTTTTGGGTAAAGTGAAAATTTTTTAGACCAGAGGCAGGGAGAGGTATAGATTTTAAAGCACATGTAAATTGAGCACTGCCAGGAATGACCTCTGAGCCCAAAGATAGGGGTAAGTTCTGGACATGACCAATATCCCTTGGAAGAAAGAAGGAAGAACAAAGGAAAAGAGAGAGGAAGGAAGGAAGGAAGGAAGGAAGGAAGGAAGGAAGGAAGGAAGGAAGGAAGGAAGGAAGGAAGGAAGGAAGGAAGGAAGGAAGGAAGGAAGGAAGGAAGGAAGGAAGGAAGGAAGGAAGAAAGGAAGAAAGGAAGGAAGGAAGGAAGGAAGGAAAGAAGGAAGGAAGGAAGGAAAGAAAGGAAGGAAGGAAAAAGGAAGGGAGGGAGGAAGTAAGGGAGAGAGGAAGGAAGGAAGGGAGGGAGGGAGGAAGGGAGGAAGGGAGGAAGGGAGGGACTGAGGGAGGATGGAAGAAATGAAAGAACAAAGAAAGGGGGGGAAGCAAAGAGAGTAAACCAGGCCCATCTGGATCATCTCTTTCTCTAAACTAGAGTAATTTTACCAGAAAGTTTGATATATTTTAATGACCATTTTATTTGAAGTTTTTCATTTGCGAACTGGTGACTTTATTACTACTAGACTGATATTAAGTATACTCTGTCCACAGACAGCCAGAAATAGTGATTCCTTTTTTAAAAATAAGAAAATCATAGATTTCTATGAATACAGGAATTCAAAAATGTTAAAAAGATTATTTTTATATTTCATCTACATTTTGATACATACTGATAGTTGAATAAAATTTTCTTGTTATTTCCTATTAAACTTTACACTTTATTTTTAGGGGGTATAAAGGATCAAACCCAGATCTCATGTATTGAAACTGTATGCTTTACCATTGAGTCACATATCAAGTACCTTGATATCTTCTGTTATTAAAGGGCCACTTCACACTAAAGTAATACTAGAATTCAAAACCAAATCCATTGATACATTTTTTCTCATTCATTGACAATTGCACTCATTCCCCAAAGTCTTGCTAAAGCTCAGTAAGGTCAATACTTTCTTAAACCTCTATAAAAATGTATGAAATGGCAGGGGCCAGAGGGATAACATAGCAGGTAGGGCGTTTGCCTTGTACTCAGCTGACCCAGGTTTGATCCCCGGCATCCCATATGGTTCCCTGAGCACCGCCAGGAGTAATTACTGAGTGCAGAGATCAGGTAAGCCCGAGCATTGCCAGGTGTGACCCAAAGGGAAAAAAAGTATGAAATGGTGGTTTATTGAGCTTTAAATTTGCATTAGGTGAAGGATAAATGATGCTGCATGTATTTTAGTGTGCTTGTTTGTAACCTATACCTTTACAATTTATTAATTCAAGTTTTCTTTAATTTTCTTTATTTTTATATGTTGTTTTTGTTTTTGTTTCCCTGAGCTACATCTTGTGTAGCTCAGGGTTCACTCCTGGATCTGTGCTCAAGAATCACTCTTTACAGTGATCAGGGGCCCATATGGGGTGCCAGGGACCAAAATCAGATCAGTTGTGTACTATTCAAGCTCCTTACCCGTTGTACGGTTGCTCTGGCACCTATTATTAGTTTTGTTTAAACTCTTATTTAAGTAAGGGACAATTTCTTACAAAGTTATTAATAGTTGGGTTTTAGGCACAAACTATTGCTACAACAATCCCACCACCAATGTTAACTTCCCTCCACCATGTTCCCATGCTCTTCCTCCCTGTGTCCCTACTTTCCACCTTGACAGGAATATAGCAAAGTTCTGTGCTTGTAGTTTATATTTCCTGCTTTCAGTGTTGTTGAGTCTGTGATTGGATATAGAGCTATACCACTTTTCACATCGCGATTGTAACTAAAGCCCCTTACTTCTGTTCCCCATTGTTTTCCTTCCTCTTTGTCCTTCCCTTGACTTCCTTCATTTCTGTCCTTCTCCATATACTCGGGGTGTAGGCATCCCATCTTTATTATATGACATTTCCTCACCCAGTCATTCTATCACTTAACTTGTGTCACTTGTTTTCCCATTGTTCATTGATTTGCTCGAGTGGGCACCTGTAACATCTCCATACATTCCCGTTGCATGTGTCATGTGCTAGTGTAGCCCAAGGGCATCTGCTTGCTCCAGGAATGCGAAGAGCTCAAACCATTCATTCAGGTCATGGGAATGAGGTCTATAATTGTTACTGTTTCTGGCATATCAAAAACAACACGTGTAGCTTGCCAGGCTCTGCCAATTGGATGGGACATTCTTGGTAGTAGGTAGACTCTCAGTTCATGCATTTATGTTGAAAATAGTTGCCCTCATGGTGTGGGGGTTCCCTCTGGCTTCTTGCGAGGCTCTATTGTTGTGGCAGTCCAGGTTAGAACTTGCCTTCCCTCCCTGGACACCTCATGATAAGTCGAGCACAGGGAGAGCTGGTAGCAGCTCTGCCCCACATATCTGTGTCTCTGGTTCAGTATACCTGGGTGTTGGGCGCCTTACCCGCCCACTGCCCGTGCCTTCGCATGCTCAGGGTCCTGTGTCCCACGATGCGAGGGTCCTGTGTCCCTCACATGCGCGGCCTGGCGTGGTGTGATTGGACTTTGTCAATCCGGCATGTTTCGTCGTACGAGCTCGTATGACCTGCGCCGGCCAATGGGAAGTGGACACGCCGACCGCACATTTGCACCAGCCAATGGGAAATGGACACGCCGAATAGCACTGTATAAAAGCAGCTTGCAAAAAGGGTCGGGGTCCTTTCACCATCGTAAATTGCAAACTAAAAGAGCTCCAGTAAAGCGTGTTCTGAGAAGAATACTGTTGTGGTCGTTTTCACCGTGGGCGGTCGAGGGCGTCCCACAAGTGGTGCGAAACCCGGAAACACCACATCCAGGCACTAGGCAAGGACCTCCGGTTTTTCGGGAGGATTCAGAACTAAGTTTCCCCCCAGATAAGTAACAAAGTAACATATGGGCAGGTTTGATTTTGTTGTTGACTGCGTGGATACGCAATCATTGTACTTGTTATTTTTGTGCTCGGAGCCCTGCCGTTATGGGAGACTGATCGGCGCCTGTCTGAAAGAAGACAGATGTGTCAACATTCTCAGCGAGGAAGCAGGGTCCGGAGCACCGAAAGTGTCCGATTTAAATAGTAATGTGGAGGAATTAAAAAGGGACCGAGCAAAAAAAGCAAGGGTACACAAAGAAAAACAAAGGCCTGATCAGGGAAAAAGGTCACTAAGTCCAGGACAGTATCCAGTTCTGGATGAATTTTCTCAGGGAAAAAAGGTAACTAAGCCTCCAGGACTATATTCAGTTCTGGATGAATTTTCAAACTTGTCGATCTCAGAATCTGAGGAAGAAAGGGAAGATAAGTTTAATTCAGAGGAAGAGGCAGAGTCAGAGGAAACTGTGGTGGTATATGAGAGGGAAAGGTATGATCTGGAGCTTACCAGACCCCGCCATATAACCCGAAAACAATAACAATGCAAAAAAGGTCTCAGCTCCTCCAGTTGAGGGCACAAGCCTCATTCCTCATAAAACTAGGAGAAAATTGGCCGGCCTTTCCTGTATTTGAGGATGCTACCACACATAATCGGTTCATCAGCCAGTGGAATATAAGCAACTTAAAAGATTTGGCTGGGCAACCAGGGTTATGGTGTTTCTAGAGCTTTACCATAGCTCTTGTGGAATGCTTAGCCCAAAAATGCCAATAATGTTTGTTCTACTAATATAAAAAGTAAAATGGAAGAATGTTTTGGATAACAAATGGTATGGACCGGATCCTGTAATGTCAGGATCCAGGGGAGCTGTTTGTGTTTTCCACAGGACAAGGAAGATCCAATTTGGGTACCGGAAAGACTGGCGCACTTCATCCGTCAAGATGACAAGAGACCTGATATTTCTGGCGTTGCTGTGAATCTGCAGCAGAGCTTCGGGAAGAAGGAATGACTTTGGGTAATAACCAGGACATGACCGATGCCAGTGCCAATATGAAAAGTCAAACAACGAAAGCAAAATGACTGTGAAATATCTTGCAGGCAGTTGGTCGCGGAGACAGAGGACTTGTTATATCAGCAATTGATGGACATTGTTGCTTACGCCACCCAAGTTGAACCCATACCCTTGGGGATTTTACTGAGTGGATGTTTTCCGCTTTTAATTTCTTTAAGGAATGGGTGGGGGTGGGGATTTTTGGTGCAATCTGCTGTGCTGGTGTGTTCCTTTGCCTCTGGTTGTTATGCAAACTTAGAGCACGTCATGCCCAGGATAAAGCTGTAATCATACAGACCATGGCAGCCTTGGAGCAAGGCGATCTCCCCAGGTTTGGCTTGCTAGCCTCAAGAGAGATCTTTGAACATGGTCTTGGCACCAGGAGGTCTTGTTGCCATTGCACCCTGTAAGACATGTTTAATAGCACGTTACAGCCTTTGCACTCTTTAGGCTTAGTGCCATTGCACAAGGAAAGGTGTAATGCTATTGTCTCTTTCTCCAGGCAACCACCCTCTATTGGCTGGTGCTGAAGAAGAATTGGCCTTGATCGGTAGATGCCTAGGGTGTCTTTTATAAAACAAAAAGGGGGAGATGTTGGGCGCCATTACTCTGCCCACTGCAACATTGCCTTTCCACGCATGCACAGGGTCCTGTATCCCACGCATGCGCAGGGTCCCGTGTCCCGCGCATGCGCAGAGTCCCTGGTGGGTGGAATTGGGCTTTGTCCAATCATGGCATGTTTCCGTCAGCTCGCAGTTCGTATGACCTGCGCTGGCCAATGGGAAGTGGACACGCCGACTCGCACCATTTGCGCCAGCCAATGGGAAATGGACACGAATAGCACTGTATAAAAGCAGCTTGCACAAAGGGTCAGGGTCCTTTTCGCCACAGTAAATTGCAAACTAAAAGAGCTCCAGTAAAGCGTGTTCTGAGAAGAATCCTGTTGTGGTCGTTCTTCACCGCGGGTGGTCGAGGGCGCCCACACCTGGGCTTGAAATAGGCTTCACTGAAGGGTAGGTATGACTCTTAGGTATACTGGAGATGCTCCTGAAAATGAATTGGCAGAAATCAGGCCATGTCGCTGTTTGGGGGACTGGGGGGGTTATGGTCTCTTCCTTCACTGGGCCTGTGGGGCAATAGCTGTCCAGGCTCTCCAAAAGGCGGTCATTCTATATCATTGATAAATGCTTATCATCCTGTGTTAATCTTTCTTGTTTTGGTTCACTTCATTCAACATGGTATCTTTCTGCTCCAATTACGTTGCAGCAAATTACATGATTTTATTTTTCTTTGTAGTTGCATAATTATATACACCACATCCATTTATCTTTCACTGGACACCTAATCTGATTCTATATATTAAATATTGTGCTAAATGCTGCACTGAATATGTGTGTATATGCTCTTCTTGGATGAATATTTTTTTTCTATCATGTGGGTAGACACCCAAGAGAGGAATTTCTGGTTCATGTGGCAGCTCAATTCTTAGTTCACTGAGAACTTTCCATAATGTTTTCCAGAGAGGTTGAAACAGTCTGCATTCCCACCAGCAATTAGTGAGAGTTCCTTTATCATCACATCCCTGCCAGCACAGATTGCTCCCAGTTTTTAACATACTCCATTCCCGTTTGTGTGAGAGGACACCTCATTCTCTTGTTTGGCTTGATAATGACAAATGATGCTAAACACTGAGTCATGGGGCTGGAGCGATAGCCCAGCAGGTAGGGGTGGTTTGCCTTTCACGCAGCTAGCCTGTGCCGGGCCAGGTTTGATCCCCGGCATCCCATATGGTCCCCAAGCACTGCCAGGAGTAATTCCTGAGTGCAGAGCCAGGAGAAACCCCCTGAGCATTGCCGGGTATGACCCAAAAAAAGCAAAAATAAAATAAAATAAAATAAAAATAAATAAACACCGAGTCATATATCAAAGAGACTGGAAACAACCAGCATCAATGAGCAATGAGAAGTCTTGCTCATTCCTGGGAGGAAAGTTGACTGGTTTAACATTTATTGAAAACAGTATGTATGTGTGTATGTATGTATGTATGTATATATATATATATATATATATATATATATATATATATATATATATATATATATATATATATATATATATAAATGTGTGTGTGTGTATATATAAGAATAAGCACTTTCAAATAGCCTAGTGATTTCATTTTGGAGTATCAACCCCCAAACTCACAAACATTCATCTGAGTAGACATGTGCACATTTTCCACTGCAGTATGTAGTATAATATTTAGGGTACGGAATCAACCTAAAAGTCTAACAACAGATAATATTGTTGATATGGTATATACCATAAAAGCTAGGAGTCACAAGAAATTGAAAATCATGCAATTTGTTGCAACATGAATGGACCTGTGTCAAGTGAAGTTAAATCAGAAGTAGGAAAAATATTTGAAGTTGTCATTAATCTGTGGTATAAGGAATAATGTGACAGGAGATTGTAAGATATTAAAGGTTGGCAAATTCTTGGCATGAAAGAAAGAACAGAGAAGAACATAAATGAGAGGTGAAGAGAGAGTATCACATATCAAGTAAGAAAACAACCAAGAACAATCAGAGTGGACATGGATACAGGGAAAAAATATATTCAATATACTCATACACTCACAGACTCACATGACTCACAGACATGGGGCAGAGCTGCTACTGGCTCTCCCTGTGCCCAGCTGCTCACGAGGCACCCCCGGAGAGATGGCAGGTTTTAGCCCTGGTCTGCCACCCGAGCAGAGCCTCGCAACAAGCCAGACGACCCCCCACTCCATGAGGGCCTCCATTTTCCACATCTGGACTTCCCCTCATCAGAACTGCACCCAGCAGACCAGCCTATCACAGCCCGGCTCATGTGGCCACTTGCAGCCACGCAGTTCATCAATAAATGCTAGATTTAGAGATGACTACAAGAGTATGCTACCCGCACGGCAGAGCCAGGCAAGCTACCCGTGTCATATTTGATATGCCAAATACCAGTAACAGTTATAGACCTCATTCCCATGACCTGATTGAATGGTTTGAGGCTCTTTATGTTCCTGGAGCAAGCAGGTGCCCTTGGGCTCTACTTGCATGAGACAGGTCATATGGAGATGTTACTGGTGCCCACTCGAGCAAACCGATGATAAAGAGGAAGACAGTGATGCAGTGATACTCATACACTGCTGGTGGGAATGCAGTTTTACCTAGCTATGTGGAAAACAATATGGACATTCCTCAAAAAACTAGTAATTGAGTTCCCATTTGACCCAGCAATTTCACTTATTAGCGTCTACTACAAGGGATTGAAAAGCACAATTGATAAAGGACATTTTCACCCTTCTGTTCCTTGCAGCACTATCCACAATAGCCCAAATCTGGAAACAATATAAGTCAAAGAACAGATGACTGGATAAAGAAAATATAGTTCAAATACACAATGGAATATTACTAAGTCATAAGAAAAGATAAAGGCATGTGATTTTCTGCTACATGGATGGATGGATCTGGAGAAGAGCATGTTGAGTGAAATTCATCAGAAAGACAGTGAGAGATCGACACTGAACTCTTTCATATAAACACTATGTTGCAATAACAAATTCCCAAAGCAACAGAAATGAAGAACACAGAACTAGTCTTCAGTAGGAAGCATGCCACCTTGGTACAGAGGGTGTTGGGGAAGCACAGGAAGGGAACACTACAATGGTAGAGGAAAGTATTGAACCTGGATGAAGAGAGGGGACCGAAAGGTAGTAAAGTGTTCTTCATAAAACACTGTTAGCAATAGTAATGTAACCCAGAGTGTAAAAAGATTAGCTATTTAGAAAAATTTCTCTCATTGAGGCAGGTCGGTGGGTGGGAAGGAAACAGGATGTCATAGAATGCTGGGTTTCCCTATGAAATACGGGAGCAGGACAGGATCCCCTTCTGCCCCAAGGGATCAGCAGCCAGTGGAGAGAGAAAGACTAATGAATTCAGCAAAATCCCAAAGGCTTTTACTCACACTGGTTCTGGTACTACAATTCAATAATAAGAAAGCACCAAACTTTAAGTTTCTAGTTGGGCCCAGGTCATGTGTAGGGTTTTGGGTTCTCAGCCAAGATGGTTGGTAGTATACTCTTAGCCCATCCAAATGGGCAGAGAACCTAACTGGTCAAGGGAGCCAAAATGGCCAAAAAGCCCTTCTTCCTCCATCTAGATTATTGATAGAAACCCACCAAAAACTTCCAGCCCAGCCTATCATTGGCTGACGTATCTAGAGAGGAAGACAGGTAAATGACCATATTGAAATGCAGATCTTCAGGCTGGCCCTTTGGCTCAAGCTACACAAATGCCAGAGCTGACTCCCTGAGATACAATCTCCCTAGCAGAGTAGGGAGGGGCTGCATCTCTGACCCAGAAAGCAGTTCAGAATGTAATTTGTAGAGAATGGCATTAATACTTCTTACCATGAATCAGTCAGCTGATGCCAGACTCTAGATCCCACTAAGGTCCAAATTCTATCAGAATAATTCACTTTGGCATTACCTTTAGAATCAGAGACACATTAGTTTGCCCAGAGGCACACTGGCATATCTCTTTGAAGTAGAAGAACTGATTACATTATGGTTGATCCAATATGGCCAAGTATTCTTGGAATATCTACTTGTATATCCCTTGTGGGAACCCGTGAGGATAGGAAGAGTATTGAACTGGAGCAAGCAAGATTCATAATATGGATATTTTTGCCATATAAAATTATGAAATCAATCCAATTCTGCTCAAGCTCCCATTGTGTCTGTTCCAGAGATTTCCTAAAGGCAAGCCTAAAGGCAGGGAGCAGCTTTTTAACATAAGCTAAATGTAGCAGGCGCCTAGAGCTCAATGTGGCAAAGCGTGTCACCCAACACAGGAGGGATTTGTGGAGAGAAGTGGACAATGGTAAAGGGTTTGGTGTTAAAACATTGCATTTCTAAAATCCAGTCATGAATAACTGTGTAAGTCATGGTGGCTTAAAAGTAAAAATAATTGGGCCGGGCGATAGCCCAGCGGGTAGGGCGCTTGCCTTTGCACGCGCCGGCTCATGCCGGCCCGGTTCTATCCCCCGGCATCCCATATGGTCCCCCGAGCACCGCCAGGAGTAATTCCTGAGTGCAGAGCCAGGAGAAACCCTGAGCATTGCCAGGTGTGACCCAAAAAAAATTAAAAATAATTGAATAAATAAATGGAAAGATGAATAAGAAGTGGCCGGGAGATAACAGGAAATAGGGACCTTATATGTGTCAATGGTGTAGAAGCAAGGTATTAGTATACAATTGTAAGCAGGAGATTCAAACTACAATGATTCAAATTAAAAAAATATGCCTATTAGGTAGGTGAGCAGGAAGAGGAGACAGGAACCTTGGCACATTGGAAAAGGTTACACTGGTAATGGAATTGGTGGAATCTTGTATACCTGAAATTATATTGTGGAGGAGCTTTGTAAATTGTGGTGCCTACATTTGTATATGGTGAGTCAGGGACGCTGTCTTGTTTGCCAAGGAGTTGAAAATTAGATGGGCTGGACATGTAATGAGATTTGGAGATGACCGCTGGACTAGAGCTGTTACTGACTGGATCCCACAGGACATCAAAAGATCACGTGGCCAACACCTAAAAGATGGTCAGACTTCTTCATCAAGACCCTGAATGAATGGTTTGAGGCTCTTTGTATTCCTGAAACAACAAGATGCCATTGGGCTATACTGGCATGTGATAGGGTCAAATGGAAATGTTACTGGTGCCCACTCGACAAATTGATTAATAACGGATGTCAAGTGATCAAGTGATCAATAAGCTGCAACAAATTTTTTGAATATAGGTATTATGTTGACGACATCAAGAGGTCATTTCTTTCTAAAAGTTGGACAGTTAGTTATCCATTTAAATGCAAGAAAAATTGATCCACGTCTTGTATATGAATATTCAAATAGAATAATAATAATCCATATATCAAGCAAAATTATTAAATACTATCTGTCCATCAGTTTTTGCTTTGTTTTCAAATTTTTTAAAAATATGTTGTTTAGAATGAAAATTGCATGAGCCAACTCGGGTTCGATCCCTGGCATTCTATATGGTTTCTGGAGCACTGCCAGGAGTAATGTTGAGTACAGAGCCAGGAGAAACCTCTGATTATTGTCCAGTGTGCCCCCAAAAGCAATAATAATAAAAATGATAATAATAAATGTAATAAAAAATGACTAATACTAGTCAGTGTAAGAGAAGGGGAGGGAGGGAGAGAGGGAGAGAGATAGAGAGAGAGAGAGAGAGAGAGAGAGAAGTGAAAATTGCTTTCCATACACACATATTGGGGAGGGGGAATCAGGGGACATCGGTGGTGGGAAATGGGCACTGGTGTTGGGATGGTGCTTTAACGCTGTATGACTAGAACCCAAATTTTAACACTTTGAACACTTTTTTAACTGTATATTAAAAAATTTTTTAAAAAGCATTTATCTATTTCAGGGTAATATTGTAGTATTTTAGAAAGTCAGCAAGGTATTAAATCAGTATACTTGTCAAAATTTACGTTGATCTATGAAAAAAATTCTCAAGTGAAATTGCTAGTAGCAATAGAATAAGATAAGCAACATTATGCTACTAATTTTTTTATTTAAGGCATATTAAAAATAAAAATTACCAAATGTATTTATTGTGATGTAGATTTCCATTCCATAGGATAGTGTTTAGTGTTGGGTAGAGAAATGCACAAGGAATTAATGTATTTGGTTGCTAATGTCTCTCTGAAATATAATATATAAGCAACAAAATTCATATCAGCATTTTGTTGGTTCTTATTATACTATCTCATTTTGCTTTATGTGTGGAAGCCATGCCTGACAGTTCACAGGTTTACTCCTGGCTCTGTACTCAGGGATCACTTCTGGTTTTACTCAGGGGCTATATGTGGTGCCATGGTTTAAACTAGGGTTTACTGATTGCAGAGCAAGCATCTTAACCCTGAACTTTCTCTCTGGTCCCTGTTTATTATTTTATCTTTCTCATTAGGCATTGTTCCCCAAGCTTCCTTTTTCCAATTTCAATGATAACATGTGTTATGTTTTATATTCCTTAGTGTTTTGTTTATATGCCTATTCTAGCAATTTTGATTCACTGAATTAGTCCCCTTGAGCCAACAGCGGAGTGAATAAACAAAACACCAAGCAGTTTGCTTTGCATATAAGTTTTGTAGAAATTGTATCAAAGAATTTTAAGACATCTATCTGATCTTTTCTCTCCTTTCATATTGCTTCTTTCTCACTCTATCCTGAAGAAAATTTATCCTTCTGGATAAAATGGGACATTTTAAGATAAAAACAGCTCCATTTTTCCAATAGAAAGCAAAATTGTTTAATGGGAAAGAGAATGCATGCTTTCAGAAATGCTGGTTTTCCTGGATCGTAATATGGGAATTGGTAAAATATACGTGTACATACTAATATGTTTTTGCATGTTAACATTTTGAATATCAGTAAACCTAAGTGGAAAGCAAAGGTAAGTTATCAGATAGATGATAATAAAAGTCTCCGAAACATCATTGATACAACATCCATGCTCAACTTGAATAAATTTAAGTGACGTTAAGTAGGCGTGGATTGAGAAATCAGTGCATTTTTAAAGAACAAGACCGGGATTATAATATGTTTGTTCATGAATATATTTATTGTTTTTTAATAATGACAGGAAATTTCTCTCAGTCTCTGTGTCTCTAATCAAGTACAGAGTATATTTAATAAAATTTTTACTAGACTTATCAGATAGTTTGGAGATACATTTGACATTGTAAACTATGCAAACATATCTAAGGTACATAAATCTCTGATCTCAGGTCTTTATTTGGGGATAAAGATAGAAGTTTTCTATACTGTTATAGTGATTAAATTAAATAAAATATTAAAATACCTGATTTTTTAATCTAAATGATGGAGCTTTGACAAAACCACAGTGGTTGTGTATGTTTCTCCAATTTTTATATAGTCCAACAAATGGAAAAGTAAATATATGAGTTTAAAATGGATTATAACATAATTTATGGAATGATATAAATAATATTAAATCTCAAAAGGCTCTTGAAATTTTAGTTCTGCTTTAAATAGTCAAAGCTGAAGCTAAGATAATTAAAATATTCCAAGTCATAAATCTATTAAGATATATATATATATTTTTTCAATACTTGTTTGACTATAAAGCTCAGCTACTTTGCACATTATAATATTATAAATAATAAATATGTAATGTTTGGATGAAATTATTTTATTTCATTATACTTATGTTTAAATTATAGGTAACTATTAAAATAACTAAGAATATGATGGTATAATTTGATGTTTGCTATAACTCCCACAAATATTAGCGCTAGTATTTCAGAGAGTATAATTAAAAACAATTATAGACCTCATTCCCATGACCTGATGGAATGGTTTGAGGCTCTTTATGTTCCTGGAGCAAGCAGGTGCCCTTGGGCTCTACTTGCATGAGACAGGACATATGTTACTGGTGCCTGCTCGAGCAAATCGATGATGAACAGGAAGACAGTAATACAGTGATACAGTGATTATTAAAAATATCTTACGTGATCTTGTTCCTTGATGTCTCTATGAACACTGTTATAGTAATCTACCCATAATTATTTAAATAAATAAGTAAAAATTAAACATATTTATTCAGTAAAACAGCATAAATATCAGAAATAGAGAAATAAAATTATAATGACAATAAAATAATTCTTTCAGGGATCAAAGCTATCATATATAAGGTGGGACATTTTTCTTGTCTATAGCCCACCCAATTCAATCCTTGGCACACCCCATATGGTACCCTGAGCAGTGCCAGGAGTGATCCCCTGAGTGCAGCTGGATGAGACCCCAAAACGAAAATAAATAAATAAATAAAATGTATTTTTCAGTTATTCTATGGATTCTCCTGAGGTTTCCTTGTTTTAGTCAAATGGAAGAGTTCTTAATATGATTCTACTTCATGGCCCAAAGCACAGAATGATTTTATGGGTGGCATAAATGTTCATTTAAAATCAATATGAGGCTGGTGTATGGTACTTTCAACACTGAATTACTTTTTCTTCTTCTATTTATTAACCTGAATGCTAACATTTAATCAGAAACAGATGATATGATCAACAAAACAAATTGCTTTGTAGATATGATTTGTGAATTTTGACAATGACCTCAGCTACTTTATCATAAAACATTATCATAAGGTCATTGTCTCAATGACCTCTCTTAACTGAAGAAGAGAGAATGTAAGGAGGATAAAGTTGAAACTAATAAATTTTCTAAAGTTATTTGCAGTATAAGGGCAGCATATAACACAACACTAACATCACTAAAACCACAAAACCCGAAATACAATACAATTCAGTTTGAGGTATTATCTTAATTTCTCAAAGGGATATCTTTGAGATATCAGTCTAACAACATTTCTAATATATGTAAATCCCCTTTATCATGCTAGGAATCAAGTAAATAATCAATATCTAATTTGTATCAATGGGTATTATTAATGTTAACATGGCAGTAGGGATTTGGGAAGGGCAGCTTTTAAGAGTGCCTGAAGATGATGCTTACCATCTTATTTAACATATATGTGGCATATGTTTAATAACTTGTTTGACAAATATGTTAATTTTCATTTTTAATAGCAAAGGCATCTGTCTTAGGGTTACTTCAAAAGATATTAACTCACCTTTATAAAGTGGATGAGAATAAACATAAAACAAAAACAAAAACATTATCATAAGGTAAAATATTAATGAGGATTTATAATTTAAAAGGCATAAAGAGTTGAGTTAAATTTTTGAGGATAAACTTTATAATCTACTGGGAAATACAAAATGTGTATTATGTTTTAGGAATCAGAAGCTGGAGCAATAGTATTAAAAGTAAAATACGAGCCTTGCATATGGCCAGCTAGGGTTCCACCCCCAGCATCTCATATGGTCAGGAATGATTCCTCAGCACAGAGCTAGGAGTAATCCCTGGACATTCAAGCTGTGGCAAAAAAAAGAAAAAGGAAAAAGAAAAGGTTTTATAAATCATATGCATGCTCTTTAAAAAAAATGTTCATTTCAAAAGGTTACATACAGTATTAGTCAATGACTGATGATAATTTGATCTGATTTATTTGATGTTAATAAATGAATATAATTGTTTAAGTCTTTGAAAATGTTTTCACATAAAACTATTGTTTTACCAACTGTAGTTCTAAGATATTGAATGATCTCTTGTTAGCAGCTTTTCAAGTTATTCAAGTGTTCATTTTCATTCCAGCCCAGGCTTTCATATGTTTTATCACAGGTCTAGCTAGTGTAAGTGAGCTGTGGTGGATTGTGGCACCTGAAGCAGAGGAGGTATGGGCCAATGTCTCCTCTTCTACTCCCCAAAACATACAGAGCTTGTAGAAATTTTTAATAATTAATGAAGGTGTGATATTATTCACAAAGTGTTAAAATTAATAGTAAGAGGAAAAACAAATATGCAAAAATGTAATGATGTTAAAGTGCAAATACAATATATATTATGGGATTATAATATGTAAAATCTTAAAAACACAGATTTTTCATTCCAATAAGTTGCTGTCAAAATTTCACTCTTGAAATTCAAACAAAATCCTCCATATTTGATGAAAATATGTTTTATGTTTTAATACTGTTATGAGTATAACTAACACTTTCAATGAAAAGAAAAGTCATCTTATAGAACAAAGAATATGAATAATATGTAGCCTCTAATTTTTGCATTATGGAGAACTATGCAGGTTATCAGCATGTGGTTTAGCATATATTAGCATCAATTAATTAATTAAGTTAATTTTAGGCTGTTATAGGCACTGGATTATGTTGTATAGATTTGAAAATAAGTCTAGCCCACTTTCAGAAACACAAAGCAGTTAACGTTACAGATAATTTCATTACAGTATATTTGATGGTAGGTAAGAATGAATGTAAATTTATTTTTACATATTTCATACAATGGGTACTAAATAGGGTTGTGAGAATAAGATAAGAGCTGATTTTAGGTGTGTTTGATATCTGTTTCTTAAAATGTTATTCACATTTGTTTATATTATTTAATGGGTGTTACATAATTTTCATAAATGCTATTACTAATTAGGTAAAAAGAACTGAAATGAATATTTTGGCAACATGACAGACTACAAATATACTACATGGCTTAAATGTGATCATCAAATCTTATTGGAAGATGAGAAAAATTAGCTACTATGGGAGTTTTGGCAATGGTGATGGCGTGAAGGGACAGATATACAGTAATGGGAAAGTTCTGCACCTTAGAGTAAAGTAAAAATTCGAAGTTAAGATTCACTTTCCTGGAATGGCAGGTACTGTACTGTATGATCAGGTGATTCATCTCATTTTCTTGGAGGGGAGGAGGAATGTTTTTCTTTTGTGAGCCTCTGTGCCGAATTTATTTACTGGTACTTAGATTTATTTAATTTATTTGTTTTAAGTTCGGGAATACACCTGGTGATGCTTAGTATATTCTCCTGCCTCTGCATTCAGAAATTACTCCTGGGGTTGCTTCCAAGTCATGTCATATGGGATGGTTGGGATAGAGCCAGGGCATGCTGCATGCAAATAACTGCTGTACTATGGTTCAGGTGCTTGCATAATCTTTTTAAATAGCAAACCATCGTAATCCCAAAGGTTTTCAGTTCAGTGATTAGGGAACATTTCCTCTACAGAAAAAAATATTAAGCCTTATACTGCAGAGCCTAGAAAGCTACCTGTGTCATATTTGATATGCCAAATACCAGCAACAATTATGGACCTCATTCCCAGGACCTGATGGAATGGTTTGAGGCTTTTTATGTTCCTGGAGCTAGCAGATGCCCTTGGGCTACACTAGCATGTTACAGGACATATTACATATTACATGTGCCCGCTCGAGCAAATTGATGATCAATGGGAAGACAAGTGATACAAATGATAAGGGTTTTATTAAACTCCATGCATTTTTCTAAATGTTTCACATAGTATTAACTAACAAGCATCTTTTATCATAAAACAATTCATGTTCACAACCAATTTATGTACATAAAGGTAGGTTTATACACATATTACCAAATTTTTCATTCATAAATGAAACACAGAGGGTTAGTTTGCGTGGTTTGGATTCAATCTCAGATCATTGCAACTCTTCCTTATGGTAATGTCTGTGGCAATATAAGTATTCCAAGTCAAAAATGAAAAATCTTGGGTCAGAGAGAGAAGTACATTTGCAGGGTGCTTGCCTTGCATGTAGCCAACTTGGACTCAAACTCCTCCCCCCCCCCCCCCAGGCATATATGGTCCCATGAGCACAGATCCAGGAATAAGTCCTGAGCACTGCTGAGGATGGTCCCAAAATAAATTAAAAATAAAGTTTGTGCTCCTATCTTAAAAAATGTATGGATTAAACTATTAATTTCAACTTTCCTGACCAGCATATATCTCTTTGACAAAAAAAATTATTCATTGTAATGAGGATGTTAATCACAGTTTAAATAGAAAGGGAAATAGCGTTTCCCCTTACATATTGGAAATAATTATTACAATATTGGAATAGAGGTTATGATCTATGACAAAGAGATAGCTGCCAGAGCTCAAATGCAGTCGACTCTGTCTCAAATCTACTCAGTTCATTTCTTCTCCTTGGCCTTTCTTCCTTCTAACTCAGTCACATCAGTTTGTGCTGATGTCAGTGACTACTATTCCTACCTCCATGAGACAGAGTAGGAATTGGAAAAGTTCAATATTAGGAAAACCTGATATAAGGCTAAGGACAAAGGTCATAAAAAGAGTAAAGAGGGGCCAGGGAGTATAAGCGGGTACAGCATTTGCTACATATGGTCCCCCAAGTGCTTCTGAGAGTGACCCCTGAGTGCAGAGCCAGCACTGACAAGTGTGGATCTCAAACCAAAACAATGATAATGAAAACAAAAGCATATTTTCCACATTCTTTACCTTATAGATCTGACTGAAACAAAATAAATAAGCAACAGAGGAATGAGGAACCATACAGACATAGCAGAGTTTATTCTCCTGGGACTGTCAGATGACCGAAGTTTCAAGCTGTCATCTTTATATTTCTTCTAATTACCTACCTGCTCAGCATCACTGGGAACCTGACCATTATCACTCTTACTCTGTTGGACTCACACCTTCAAACCCCCCATGTATTTCTTCCTCAGAAATTTTTCCTTATTAGAAGTTTCATTCACAACTGTCAGTATACCCAAGTTCCTGAGTACTATTATTTCAGGAGACAAAACCATATCCTTTAGTGATTGCTTTGTTCAATTATTTTTTTTCATTCTCTTGGGAGTCACTGAATTTTACCTGCTGGCTGCCATGTCCTATGACCGTTATATTGCGATCTGCAAACCTCTGCACTACATGACCATCATGAGTCGGAGAGTGTGTGTCCTGCTTGTGTTCTCATCGTGGTTCGTTTCCTTCTTAATTATATTCCCTGCGCTCTTAATGCTCTTAAAGCTGGATTACTGTAAGTCTAATATTATTGATCATTTTACCTGTGATTATTTTCCTCTCCTGCAAATTTCTTGTTCGGACACAACATTTCTCGAGAAACTGGGATTTGCCTGTGCCGTCTTTACGCTCATGTTCACCTTGGCATTGATATTTCTTTCCTACTCGTATATCATCAGAACGATTTTAAAAATTCCTTCTACTAGTCAGAGGAAAAAGGCTTTTTCCACGTGTTCCTCACACATGATAGTCATCTCCATTTCTTATGGAAGCTGCATTTTTATGTACATCAAACCTTCAGCACAGGAGAGGGTGTCTTTGAGTAAGGGAGTGGCTGTGTTAAACACCTCGGTAGCACCTATGTTGAATCCTTTTATTTACAGTTTAAGGAATCAGCAAGTTAAGCAAGCGTTTATGGATATGGCAAGAAAATCTCTTTTCTTTAGACAAATGAAATGATGCAATAAAAGAAATTACAGACATACAGCAGAGCAATTTAAAAATAAACAAAAAATTCAGTATGTTTTTTAATAATGTAATTCATTTTATCCTTGTACACTTTCTTTTTACAGTTTATAGCACTTTTGTTTAATAGGTTATTTTATAAATTTAAATTGTGTTTTTGCTGTTTTTCTGATGTTTCTCTGAGGGCATGGCTAGTTGCTGCTACTTAATAATACTTTGAAAAGTAGAATAATCCAAAAATTGATTTTGAATTTTTTTTAACAAAGTAATTTGATGTAGGCAGACAGGCACGGAGTGCCCTACGGCAATGAACTTTCTGGGAATAAAGTTAGCCCCAAGGCTGTTCAGACCCACCTTTTGGAATCAGGAGCCATGACTTGATAAGACTTCATCAACAATAGACCCTGAGGAAGCTGGATCAACCTTCTCTGTCCAACCCTTATCCAATTCACCATTGATGGCCCAGTTCTCAGAAGACTCCAGAACATTCCAGGACAAAAAGGATAAAACCCAGTCTTAAAAGCCATTCAAGGCTCTCTCTATTGGAGAAAGCGGTGTTCTCTCTTGAGTGCTCTGCTCGCTCTCTCTCTCTCTTTTTTTTTTTTTGGCTTCTTTGGGTGACACCCCCGGCAATGCTCAGGGGTTTCTCCTGGCTC
Organism: Cryptotis parvus; assembly: GCA_021461705.1. NCBI lineage: Eukaryota > Metazoa > Chordata > Mammalia > Eulipotyphla > Soricidae > Cryptotis > Cryptotis parvus. Next base: position 133,405 of record JAJIBD010022666.1, on the reverse strand, counting down.
TGCACTCAGGAATTACTCCTGGTGGTGCTCTGGGGACCATATGGGATGCTGGGGATTGAACCCATGCCGGCCCCTGCTTGCTCGCTTTACTTTCTCTCTCCTCTCCATCCTAAAACCTCCAAATAAAATCTGCTTTACTTTACTGCTAGTCTCCTCCTGAAATTCTTCAGAGAGGCAAAGACAGGAACATTGAGAAATCCTGGGTGAGGCCTAGGATTGACTTTCCTTTACTGGGAAGAGCAATTCCTCACTCCAGTCTGAGTCTGCGGCTCCTGGAGAAATCTCAGGTGGTGGGGATCGACTCCCCTGCCTAAAGATCAATTGGACATCAGGTGTGGATTGATGCCACCTCGTGGGTCTGGTGGGGCTCAGGCCGTATTGTTCAGGGTCTCATTGCAGACTATCAGTACTAGGCAGCCCAGCAGGTCACAGGTGGCAGAGCGGATAAGGAGAAAGTGACTGTCTCTCTCCTTTCTGCCTCACATAAGCTTTGGGGGCCTACCTACATCAAAAGGATCACCAGGTTAAAGGAGACATGCTTATGAATAAATAATTTGCTCAGTATGTTAAATATGTAATTTTATTTTCTTTTTGCATTTGGTGAAAGTTTTCTTCACCATCTTATAGTTTCTCTAGAGAAAATAGAAATTCCATTTAACTTAATTAAAATGTAGTGCATGTAGTTAAAACCAAGAATCAATATTTTCTCACTTTAATATGGATTCAACATAACATTGATGAATAAAACATAGATTAAAATATATACATTAGTAAGTGTTGCTCTTGAATTGTTATCAATACTTTCAAATCCTGTGCCTTAATATGTATATAGGTATGATATATATAAATATGCATATATACATGTTGAGTTAAATAAACCTTAATATAATATGTATACACCTTAAGGGAAAACATATATACATGTATGCTTATATTCATATACATGTATATTTATATATACATATATGACTATATACTTAAGGTATATATGCATATAATCCTTAATATGTATATAGACATATATTTATGCATATAACTTCTTAATATGTATATAGGTGAAATTATATACCTCATATATTTATAATACCTATATATTATATATAATATAAATATATTTTTACTTATACTTGCATCACTGTCTTCCCATTGTTCATTGATTTGCTTGTGTGGGCACTAGTAATATCTCCATGAGTCCTGTCACAAGCAAGTGTAACCTAAGGGCATCTGCTTGCTCCAGGGACAGGAGGAGCCCGGAAACCATTCTTCAGGTCATGGAACTGAGGTCCATAATTTTTACTAGTTTTTGGCATAACAATTAAATAAAACATGGGTAGCTAGCCAGGCTTTGCCGTGTAGGTGGTATAGTCTCGGTAGAAGGCTCTCATGTTGAGCATTTACTGATGAAATTTAAAGGGGGAAGATCAGGTTTTCTCTTGGATGGAGCTCTGAGGAACTATGGAGTCTGGATGTTGAGAATGACTAACTGCATGATGTGTGGTTTGCTCTGGTTTCTTGCTAGGCTAACTGGTATCAGTTAGAACCTGTCTATAACTGTATACAATGTATAAATGTGAAAGATCTTGGGAAGGACCTTATCCTAAAATCAGCATTCTCTAAGAATATCAGCGTAGCTGCTTGCGGCCACGTGCTAAGGGAGCTGTGGGTCTGGCGTGGGTGGGTCTCTCTCTTCCAGGGTAACTGGCATGGATGCAGAGGGAAAGGGCAGGGCTCAAAACTCCACTCCGGGTCCGGCCAGCGTGGTCTCTCCCGCCCATGAGAGCAAACCCTTGGAGCAATGTTGGACTTTGTATACTTGCATACATATATTTAAATATATAGGTATAAAATATATACCTATGTACCTATATGTATATTTAAATATCTATATGTATATAAGTATAGTTATAAATATAGGTATAATTTAAATTTCTATATGTATGTCAGTATAGGTATAAATATATATGAATATAAATATCTATAAATATGTAAGTATAGGTATAAATATCTATATGTATATAAGTATAGGTATAAATATCTATATGTATGTAAGTATAGATTGTTGGGGCTGGAGTCTTACTTAAGGCATCTGGACTACGCTGGTTCAATCTCCAGCATTGCTTTTGGTCCCCGAGCACTTTGAGAACTTTGAGACTCTCACACATGGGGCAGAGCTGTTCCTTGCTCTCCCTGTGCACAGCCGTTCATGAGGCAGTTGGGAGGCATGGCAGGTTCTAGCCCTGTACCACCACCTCGGCAGAGCCTCACAACAAGCCAGAACACCCCTCCTCACTCCACGGGTGCCTCCATTTTCCACTTTTGGACTTCCCTCTCGTCAGAACTCCACCCAGCAGACCAGCCCATCACAGCCCGGATCACCAACACCCACCCCTGCAGCAGCTTTTTCCTCAATCCGGCCCAGGTATGCTGGTCCAGAGACTCTCACACATGGGGCAGAGCTGTTCCTTGCTCTCCTTGTGCACAGCCGTTCATGAAGGCAGTCGGGAGGCATGGCGGGTTCTAGCCCTGGCCCACCACCTCAGCAGAGCCTCACAACAAGCCAGACCACCCCTCCTCATTCCACGGGTGCCGCCATTTTCCACTTTTGGACTTCCCTCTCGTCAGAACTCCATCCAGCAGGCCAGCCCATCACACCCGGCTCGCGTGGCTCTACTGGCATGAGACAGGACATATGGAGATATTACTGGTGCCCGCTCTAGCAAATAGATGATCAATGGGAAGATCATGATCGTGATCGTGATGTAAGTATAGATATAAATATATAAATATAGGAATAAATGTATGTAAGTATAGGTATAAATACCTATATGTAAGTATAGGTATTATACATAAATACCTATATTTATGTATAAATACCTATATGTAAGTATAGTTTTTTATAAAAAATACCTATATGTAAGTATAGGTATAAATATATTATAAATATATGTTTATACCTATAAATATATGATAGGTATATAGATATAAAATATATACCTATATACCTATATGTATATTTAAATATCTACATGTATGTAAGTATAGGCATAAATATATATTACCATTATGTTATATATACTATATATATTTTATACCTAAAAACATATATATATATATATATATATATATATATATATTTTACCTATATATATAGGTATAAAGGCAATAGGTATATGGGGATTCAACATAACATTGATGAATAAAACAGATTAAAATATATACATTGGCAAGTGTTGATCTTCAATTGCTATCAATACTATCAATATACCTATATAGGTATACTGTTATATGGGTATATGTATATAGGTATATAGGGATATGTATATAGGTATATAGGTATAATAATAAACTTATATACTGATACTTATATACCTATATGTATATTTAAATACCTATATGTATATAAGTATAAGTATCATTTGATCACTTAACATCCCATTATTCATCAATTTTCTTGAGTGGGCACCAGTAACGTTTCCATTTGTCCCTGTCACATGGCAGTGTAGCCCAGTGGTATCTGGTTGCTTCAGAAATATGAAGAACCTCAAACTGTTCGTTCAGGGTTTGATGATGAAGTCTGACCACCTTGTAGGTGGGCGACCATGTGATCTTTTGATATCCCGTGGAATCCTGTCGGTAGAGGCTCTAGTCCAGTGGTCATCTCCAAGTGACATTACATGTCCAGCCATCTGATTTATGACACCTTGGTGATAGAAAATGTACAGTGGTGAAGGGATGGATCTTGAAATATTGTATAACTGAAACCCAATAAAAAACAACTCTGTAATGTGTGTCTCATGGTGATTCAATTAAAAAATTCAATGTTCTGTCTCTCTTCAAAATCAAAACATTTATACACAAATCATAAGGTTTCATCTCAAATTTTTAAATGTCATATAAATAATTTTAAAAAGAACTTAAATTTCAGAATATTCAGAACAATGTCAGCTTCATTAAATGTATTGCATTTAATAGAGTAGGAAATTTTTATATTAAAATTGAACAAATGGGAAAATAAAGAATTGTAGTTAAGAAAAGAATTTTTGAGAAAGGATAATGGAAAGAATTGAAAGAAATTTATTCTTTTAAATAGACTACTTTTTTAATTTACATGAGAAAAACAGGACACAGGTACACACCCGGCAGAGCAGAAACCAGCTTTCCCGTTGAACCCCCTGCATTCCATGGACCAGAGAGCAACTTCCGACCCGAGTCCACCATCCCGATGGAGCCTCGGAGGAGCCCAGAGAAACCCCCCACACCTTGCTGGCAGCGATCTGTGTCACCATCCACACTCTACAGCTGGTAAGATCTCCCCCACAGCATATTAATCCAGTCTCCAGCCCACAGATTAATCCAGTCTCCAGCCCAGCTTGTCAGAAACCCAGCCTAAAAGGACCCGCCCTGCAGAGACCCGCCCTTCAGAGGAGAGTATTTCAAGCCCAGGAATGCTTGAGCCTAAGACACAGGTACACCCGGCAGAGAAGAAACCAGCTTTCCCTGTTGCGCGGCCGCTGTGCGTGGTCGCGTGATTACCTCCAAATTACCATAAATATTCTACCCACCCCTCTGAGAGAGCCCCACAAAGTAATGAGAATATAGTGCCCGCATGGCAGAGCCTGGCAAGCTGTCCGATGCGTGTTCGATATGCCAAATCCAGTAACAAAAAATGTTTATTTTCCTGTTTATTTTCCTGACCCCGAAAGAGCCCTTAATATGGCAGCAGTAAGAAAGGCAAACAAGCAGTGCCTGATAAAATTTCACGGCTGACCTAGGCTGCCAAAACGAAGAAGGACTAAAATGACTGTCTGTACTTTCAATGCACATACGTTGGCATCGAAAGCATATATTGAGGATCTGATGGTGCAAGCGCAAAAAAATCAAGTACGACATCATTGGTCTGACTGAGACGAGGAGGCGTCAGTCGCATCATGCTGTATTTGACACCAGAGAAGAATTGTTCCTTGGAACATGTGACGAAAGAGGCGTCGGTGGCGTTGGTGTCCTTGTCAACACGAACATGGCTGTCAACATTGATTCATTTGAATGCCTAACAAACCGAATAGGAAGATTACACTTTGAGGAGATGTGGCCCACTGCCAGCAATTACTATCTTCATTGTCTATGCACCAACATCCACATACAAAGAAGATGAAATTGATAAATTCTACATGGAATTGGAGGAGTTCTATAAAAAAAGATCACACCTTCTACAAGATCATAGTCGGTGATTTTAATGCCAAGATAGGACCAAGAAGATCGGCTGAAGAGGCTCCACATCGGGACCCATGGCCTAGAATGGAACGAACAGGGTGAGAGACTATCTGAGTTCATCATGTCCACCAAGACTATTCATGGGAACTCACAGTTTCAGAAGGCTGAAGCAAAACGTTGGACATGGGAATCTCCTGGCGGACAGTTCCACAATGAAATTGACCACATAATCTACAATCGACAGTTTTGTCTGACTGATGTTGCTGTTGTCCCCAAATTCCAAACAGGATCCGACCACCGTCTCCTTGTTGCAAAATTCTACTTCCCAACGGGGAGAAAAAGCTGCAATGTTTAAGAAGAGAACTCCCAGAACGACCACCAACTGGGAACTCTTTGGCATCATTGCGGCAACATGGGAAGATACCATCATTGATGACATCGATGAAGAATACAACCGACTGGTTCAGCACCTCCATGATTGTGCGAAGAATGCTGAGAGAGAGAAAGACACAAAAGGACGCTTGTCTTCAGAAACTCTTGAGCTCATTCGCCAACGTGGCGGGGAGAGCCTCAGGAGACCAAATGCTAATGTCCAAGCTTGCTAAACAGTGCAGAGAAGCAATAAAAGCAGACCTCAAAGACAGAAGAGCAGAAATACTGGAAGATGCAGCAGAAGCCGGGAAAAGTATTCACACTGCCCGCCTGTCCTTCGCCAACTATAAGACCAAGATGACTGCCCTCCAACGCCCTGATGGATCTATCACATCTTCCAGAAAGGCAATGGAGAAGATTATCCAGGACTTCTACTCAAATCTCTTTGATAGCCACATCCACCTGCCCACATACCAAATTCCACAGGATGCATATGTCATTCCCAACGTTCTCCCTTCTGAAATCCGACATGCCATCTCGTCGGTAAAGAAGGGAACAGCACCAGGTCCAGACAAAGTCAGACCCGAACACCTGAAGAATCTGCCGTCGGTACTCGTCAATACACTAGCTCGGCTCTTCACACGCTACCTGTCTGAATGCAAGGTGCCCTCCCAATGGAAAACCAGCAGGACAGTTCTACTGTTCAAGAAGGGAGACACTCACGACATCGGCAACTATCGCCCCATCTGCCTGTTGTCTGTCATCTACAAGCTGTTTACACGAGTCATCCTGAACAGGATTAGCAGAACACTAGATGAAGGACAACCATGCGAGCAAGCAGGTTTCCGGAAAGGATTCAGCACAATCGACCATATCCACACAGTAACCAAGCTCATTGAGGTTTGTAGGGAGTACAAGATGCCGCTCTGTCTCACGTTCATTGATTTACAGAAAGCCTTTGATTCTGTGGAGACTGAAGCAGTCATCGAAGCCCTAGTCAAACAGGGTGTTCAAACCCAATACATCAAGATCCTTCGTGAGCTGTATTACGGATTCACCACCAGGATCTCACCATTCTACAAAGAAGTGATCATTGATGTCAAAAGAGGGGTTCGACAGGGTGATACCATCTCACCAAAACTCTTCAGTGCCACCCTCGAGAACATCATGAGACAATTAGAATGGGAGGATGGGGGGGAAGATAGATGGTCGGCAACTACACCACCTCCGCTTCGCTGATGACATCGTTCTAATAACACCAAACATTAGCCAAGCGGCACAAATGCTGGCTGACTTTGACCGAGAATGTGGAAAGGTAGGTCTACAGCTGAATCTGAAGAAAACTATGTTCATGAGAAATGAACTAGTTCCTGAGGCCCCATTCACTCTCAATGGAGCAAACATCTCTGAATGCAGCAGTTATGTGTACCTAGGTCGAGAAGTCAACATGATGAACGACCTAAAACCTGAGCTGCGCAGGAGGAAGAGAGCGGCATGGAATGCCTTCAAATGCATCGAAGAAATAGCTAAAAGGACAAAGGACCTCCGGCTCCGGGCACATCTCTTTGACTCCACCGTTCTCCCTGCATTAACATACGCCTCAGAGACCTGGGCCCTATGAAAGCAGGATGAGAATGCTATTCGGGTCTCCCAGAGAGGCATCGAAAGAGCTATGCTTGGAATATCACGTCTCACTCAAGTGGAGTGAAGGAATCCGGAGTTCTGACCTCCGTCGCTATTCCAGAATCAGGGACGCTGTCTCGTTTGCCAAGGCATCGAAAATCAGATGGGCTGGACATGTAATGTGATTTGGAGACAACCGCTGGACTAGAGCCGTTACCGACTGGATCCCCACGGGATGTCAAAAGATCACGTGGCCGCCCACCTACAAGATGGTCAGACTTCCTTGTTAAGACCCTGAAGGAACGGTTTGAGGCTCTTCATATTCCTGATTCAACCAGATGCCATTGGGCTACATTGGCACGTGATAGGGTCCAATGGAAATGTTACTGGCGCCCGCTCGAGCAAATCGATGAATAACGGGATTCAAGTGATCAAGTGAGGAAAAACAGCCTTTTGGTATAGTATCCTTAAGGACTTTCTTCCTTGCTGATTCCTCAAAGTACACAAATGGATTCATCATAAGACAAACAGTAGTCAGCAAGCTACTCATTTCTTCAGTGATGCCTTTTGTCCATTGGTGGGTTGACATACATACATAAGCAGCTTCCATAGGATATGGTTATGAAAATCATGTAAAAGTAACATGTGAAAATGCCTTTTTCTTTGACTGGTTGAAGGAAATTTCAGAATTGTCTTTATGATGAATATGTAAGATAGAATGATTAATACTAATGTGTGAATCACTAATACAGAGAAAAAGCCAATCACTTCTAAGTGTCTTATATCATTCAAATATGAGTGGCTATAAATTCGCTATAGAGGTTTAATTCATAGTTTAGCCATCAGATTTTTCTCCTTAGAGAATGGATGGAAAATAGTTTTTCTTTGTCAAAGTGGATTTCATTAAGAAGCAGAATGCATAGGAGAAGTATCAATAAAAGTCACATGTGGTTATTGGCATGCTAATACGCTCAAAAGTTAATATTATGTATAAAGAACAAATCATCAAAAAGAGTAAGCACAATATATATTGAATATTTGAACAATTGATTTAAAATTTTAATTCTTCTGTCCTTGTACAAAAGAAGTATGCATATTATTTCCAGAAATTCTATATTTATTCTCAGATGAATTAGTGCAAATATACATCTTCTTTTTTATTTTTTTTTTTTTTGGGTCACAAAACAGGCGACATTCCGGGGTTACTCCTGGCTCTTCACTCAGAAATTACTCCTAGTGATGCTTGGAGGACCATATGGGATGTCGGAGAATGAACCTGGGTTGACTGCATTTGAAGCAAATGCCTTACCCTCTGTTCTATCACTCCAGCTCCTATACATTTTCTTAAGATTTGCTGTCCTTGTTGTTGTAGAACTGAATTCAGCTTCTCACATAAGCAAAACAAGTGCTCTACCTTTGAGTTATATCCATGTCCTATGAATATTTACTCTACCATAGTAAAAAGAAAATTATTTTAGATTTGTATTATGATAGATCTATTCTGAAATGGACAACGTATAAAAACCATTGAGAAATGCAACTCCTCTGTTGGCATACATTAAGATGATAAAAGCATTCCTTAGGGTTTAATTGTTCATGAAAAATGAACTAATTCCAGAGGCCCCAATTACTCTCAGCAGAACAAACATCTCTGAACGCAGCAGTTATGTGTACTTTGGTCGAGAAGTCAACATGATGAATGACCTAAAACCTGAGCTGCACAGGAGGAAGAGAGCATAATGGAATGCCTTCAAGAGCATCAAAGACATAACTAAAAGGACAAAAAAAATCTCTGGCTCCAGGCACATCTCTTTGACTCCACCATTCTTCCTGCATTAACATACGTCTTAGAGACCTGGGCCCTACAAAAGCAGGATGAGGATGCTATTCGGTTTCCCAGAGAGGAATCAAAGAGCTATGCTTGGACTATCATGCCTCACTCAAGTGAAAGAGGGAATCCGGAGTTCTGACCTCTGATAGACCATCCAGAGTCAGGGACGCAGTCTCGTTTGCCAAGGCACTGAAAATCAGATGGGCTGGACATGTAATGCGATTTGGAGATAACCGCTGGACTAGAGCTGTTAATGACTGGATCCCACAGGATGTCAAAAGATGACTTGGCCATCCACCTACAAAATGGTCAGACTTCTTTGTCAAGACCCAGAACAAACATTTGTGACTCTTCGTATTCCTGATGCAACCAGATGCCATTGGGCTACACTGGCATGTGATAGGGTCAAATGGAAACATTACTGGCACCTGCTCGAGCAAATTGATGAATAATGGAATGTCAAGTGATCAAGTGATGGTTTTATATTTACTAATTACATATTTTATAACCATTGGGCAGATTTCTACTATTATATCTGTTACTTTCATTAAATTCTTTTCTAAATTAGGACATCTGAACTTTCTTTTTTTTTTTCTTTGGGGTGGCCCCTGACTCTATACTGAGGAATTACTCCTGGTGATGCTTGGGGAACCATAGGGGGCACCAAGGATGGAACTGGGTCAGCCTCATGCAAGGAAACTACGGCTCTACTATCACTCCGGCGCCTGGACCTTTTCTTACTCAGAGGATACAAACCAAGGAAATTAATATTTGGAAATAGAACTTTGAGAATAGGGATATTTTAACTCTTAATTTCAAAATTTCTACAATGGGAAAGCATGCATACATACATTTAGTACTAAGAAGCATATAATAGCCACCCACATATTATACATAAAAATGATTGTGCTATATTTATATTTAGCAAAGTCTGTACTTTCTTCATAGGAATTGTTGCAGTACACTGCTGCCCAGAGCCTCTACATCTGGCCTGGAGTTGCCTCCTGCAGGCCACTTTGTCGATAGGAGAAAGACAGTTTGAATGTGGCAGCTCATCTGACCATGTATTCTATACTGGATGGTATAAATATTCTCTCCTGCTACCACAATCATCGTGGGAATAGTTAGATCTCATTGGTATATTTGCCTGGCCATGTTGGATCTCTAAGTAATTAGACCAGAGAGGAATGTTGTTTTCCTCGAGGCAAGCAAGTATGGCTCTCTGATAACTCAAAGGCTAATCTACAGAGCAACCATAAAGTAAAGATGAGACTCTTGTGAAGGCTTGGAGAAATATAAAACTGGCTATAAACTATTCTTTGGTACAGATGAATGCCTTTGTATTTTGAGATACAGTTCATCTCAGATGCCCCTCCTCCACTCTACCCTGCAGGGGCACTTCCAAGACAGATTTTATCTGGCTACATTAACATCTCAAAGGCCCCAGGCTAGATTCTGGGAGAAATTACCTGAGAGGATTTGACCTTGACAGCTTTCCATTGGGGTGGGCAGTCTGTAGGAATATAAAACTGTAGCATGCTTCTTGCTGTGTCTCTTTGGGCTCTCTCTTTCTTATTTTTATGTGTCTATATATTTTCTAAAGAGATTCAACTAGTTGACATTCCCTCCAGCAATGGATGAAGATTTGTTTTTCCCAATAGGCCAGCACTGGTTGTTTTTGTTCTTTTCTATGTGTGCCATTTTCATTGGGAGGTGATATCTATCATCGATTTAATTTCAACTTGCTTTTCCCTGACCATCAGTGATGCAGAGAAATTTAAAACATATGCCTATTGGCCCCCATGTCTTTCTTGAGCAATTTTCTAATTTTTTCCACCAGCATAAACCCTGTGTCCATTTAATGCAAGGAATATAGATTATTTATGCATTGAAAAGTGAGAAGATTTGAAAGTGGACTAGATAAATAAATATGAAATGATGAAAAAATTACTAGCAAACACATAAGATTCTACATTTTTGAGGTCTGAATTTTTTATTTTATTGAATCATCGTGATATAAACCATTATAAAGCTGTTCATGATTGGGATTCAGTCATATTGTGTTCCAACACCCATCCCTCCACCAGTGCAAATTTTCCACCACTGATGTCCCGAGTTTCCCTCCCACCTCCACCACATACACAACCTGCCTCTATGAGAGGCACTTTCTCCCTTTTTAAAAAATATTTTAAATTTTATTATACCACCATAATATATACAATTACAAAACTTTTCATGATTAGGTTTCAGTCATATAGGATTCCAATTATTTTAATGTGTTAAATATATGATTTATACATGTTAAATAAGCATTAGAAGTATTTATTCAACTGTTCAATTATAGTAATTTTCTAATATACTATACTGACTCTAAACTATAGGCACAATATTTTTCTCAAAAAACTTATGTTGTGACTGTTATTATTATTCATATAATGAGATAAATTTTTATTTTATTTATTTATTTTGCTTTTTTTGGGTCACACCCGGCAATGCTTAGGGGTTTCTCCTGGCTTTGCACTCAGGAATTACTCCTGGTGGTGCTCGGGGACCATATGGGATGCCGGGATCAAACCCTGGCGGCATGGGCCGGCTGTGTACAAGGCAAACGCCCTACCCGCTGGGCTATCGCTCCGGCCCCAGGGAGATAAATTTTTAAAAACAGAATTTTTCCATTTGAAAAAAAATGTCTTAAGTCATGTTTTCTTTCTATAATATCATTGGTCCAACTTCTGAGTTCAGACCCAACCCACTGATTTAGACACATTGTTTTTCTTCTATCATCACTTATTATATTGATTTTTGTTCCTAGTTTTTGATTTTTGAGATTTTCTTTAGTGTTGTATAATTCGTTTGAATATGTCCATTCATTTATATTGTTTTCCTATCCATATGATAGTCAAACAACTGCTTTTGCCACATATTGCACTTAAGCATACATTTAAAAAGAAATATATAAAATAAAAGCAGTGATTAAATCAGATTAAAATCATAATTGAGATGCAAGTATGCTAGGGAAAAACTTAAACTGGGTAAATATAAAACAGGTAAATTAAGAAATGGGAACACAGTTTTTATTTTTATAACTTAATAAAAAGTTTTTAGGTACATATGACTCTATGTTAATCTTGTCTACTCATTTGTGTTTTAGCTTTATTAACCATATTTACATGCAATATTTTATGAGGGTACTGTATTTGTATATTGATCTTACATGCTTATATATTATAATATGGTTACCAAAAATAAGGTTGACTATAACTTCCATATTACTATGAATTTGCGGGGAGATTTTGGGGTCACAATTGACAGTGGTCAGGCTTATCCCCTGGCTCTGTAATCACTCCTAGTGGGTTAGGGGGTCCATATGGGATGTTGGAGATCCAATCTAGGTCAGCTGCAAGCAAGGCAAATACCCCACCAGCTGTATTTGGCTTCACCCTCTCATACCATGTATTTGAAAAGAGAGAATGATTGATATTTATCTTCTTAGCAGAATTAATATAACATCTCAAATGTATGTAATAATCCTTTCATTTTGTAAAGAAAAGAAAGAAAAGGTCATTCTGTATTTCTCTGTTTCCTGACTGATTTTACCCAGCATGTTACCTTCAGGGACCATTCACTTAGCAAATTGAATGATTTTATCTCTTCTTAAAAGTCAGTACTATACCATGGTGCAGATAAACTATAGGGTCTTATTCCAATTAGTTGTCTTTGCCTCTATATTTTTGTTACTGCAAAGAAATGTTTTTTGCTCCTTTTTAAATTTTGCTTGGGACAACACACGGCAAAGCTCAGGACATACTGCTGCCTATGTACTAAGAGATCACTGGTAGTGGGCTGGAGGTTCATTACTGGGTGCAGGAAACAGAATATGGATGGGCACAGGGCAAGGCCATCGCCCTACCTACTAGTAGTAATATCTCTCTCTGCATTGCAAATGTTCTTTGAATAGAGTTTGGGGACCACTGAAGTAGATGCCAAGAAGTGGCATAGGATCATAAGAGTACAGGACCATAAAAATATTCAATTCTTACTTTTTATATGTCTATATATTTTCTAAAGCAATTCAACTCGTTGACATTCCCTCCAGCAATGGATAAAGATTTGTTTTTCCCAACAGGCCAAAACTGGTTGTTTTTGTTATTTTCTAAGTGTGCCATTTTCATTGGGTGAGGTGATGTCTATCATCAATCTAATTTAAACTTGCTTTTCCCTGACCCTCAGTGATGCAGAGAAATTTTAAAACATATGCCTATTGGCCCTAATGTCTTTCTTGAGCAATTTTCTATTTTTTCCACCTTATCTTTGGATAGAATTTAATTGCATTTTTCATGTGAAATTTTATGACTTCTCTACATACCTTGAGTTAACCCATTATTAGATAAATTGTGGGTAAATATTTTATCCCAGTCTATGGGATGTCTGTTAATTTTGGTCAATGTTTCTTTTTGATATTGAAGCATCTTAATTTGATATAAACATTTTTTTTAATCTTAGTTTCCATTTACTTGTCAAATGGCATAAAATCATTGAAAAATACTTCTAGATTCAAGGTCCTAAAGAGTTCTTCCTACGTTTTCCTGAATATAATTTATAGATTCAGGTCTGATGTTTAAGTATTCAATCTATTTAAATAGGTTTTTGTGAATGGTGTGAGATGTGGAACTTCACTTGATCACTTGACTTCCTGTAGATCATCGATTTGCTCGAGCAGGCACCAGTAACATCTCAATATGTCCTGTCATGTGCGAGATAGCCCAGGGTATCTGCCTGCTCCAGGAACATAAAGAGTCTCATACCTTCCATCAAGTCATGGGAATGAGGTCTATAATTGTTACTGGTATTTGGCATATCAAATACGACACAGGTAGCTTGCCAGGCTCTGCCATGTGAGTGGGATTCTCTTGTAGTCACCTCTGATCTCCAACATTTATTGATGAACTGGATTGTGATCAGCTCTTGTGCTGGGTGGATCTCTGAGGAGAGGGGAGTCCGAATGTGGAAAATGGCGGCCCTCATTGTGTGTGGGGGGGGTCCTCTGGCTTCTTGTGAGGCTCTGTTGGGGTGGCGGCCAGGGCTAGAACCCGCCATCCTTCCCAGGCACCTCGTGAACTTAGATGTGGAACTAAGTTCATTTTTATTCACATTATTGACCAGTTTTCCCAGCACTTATGTTGAAGTGACTTGCTCCACTCCACATTCTTTATCAGAGACCAGTTGTTCATGCACCTGCTGATCTAGCTTTGTGTCCTTCACTCTGATCCATTGGTCTAAAAGTCTATCTTTATTCCAGCATCACACTCTCCTGATTACTAAAATTTTATAGTATAATTTGAAGTTGAGGAAAAAAACCTCTCATTTTTTTTCTTTATGAGATTGCTTTGGCTACTCCAGGAATTTTATTATTCTTTATAAATTTCACCAATATTTCATGCATATCTTAGAATTTCCATGCCTTTCTCTATGACCCAGATTTGATCTCTGGCATCCCATATGGTCCCCAGATCTCTGCCAGGTATGATCCCTGAGTGCAGAGCCTTAGCACCTCTGGGTGTGACCCGAATTTAAATAAAAGTAATTTTATATAACTGCATTGAATGTGTATTGCTTTGTGTAGGATTGAAATTTTGACAATATTAATCCTTCTTACACATGAGCAGTGGATGCATCTCCAGTTTCTAATGTGTTCTTTTATTTCCTTAAGCTTATTTTTGTCAACAAAGACTTTCACATTTTTTGTTAAACTGATTCCCAGTACTTTTAGCTTTGCACTGAAATTGTAAATGGGAATGTTTCCTTTAATTTTCTCCTATTTTATTGCTTGCATATATAAATAACACAGAATTCTGTGTGTTGAATTTATAATTTGTGACATTTTGCCATTCAACTGTTTCTAGGTGTTTTCCCCTTATTCTTTAGGGTTTTTTAGGTATAGTGTCATGCCATTTGCAAATTATGATCATTTGATTACTGTCAGGGACGCTGCCGGGGTCCCCGACAGTGCCAGGAAGCCAGTTCCCTTCTACCTCCGAAGCCGGTGGGGGAATGGATGAAGACTCAGGAATCCGATGCAGGTTTTAAAGGGCTTTACTATCACAGGTTCCAATATACAATCCAAGAGCAGGGAAAACCTCCGGACTCTGGGTTCCCAGCTAGGCCCCAGACAGGTGTAGGCCAAGATGGCTGCCACCACTTGTTGAGGCCCAACAGAGAATGGAGAGTATGGAGAAGCAAAATGCCAAGGGAAGCCAAAAGGCAAAAAGGGGAAAAAAGAAAGGGCTTCTTTCTTCTTGCAGCTTATTTTATAGCTAGAAATCCGCCCAAGCTCCCCAGCTCAGCCCATTCTGGGCTGGGCTATCTAGAGATGAAAACAGGAAAATAGCTCTATAGAAATGTAGCAACTTCAGGAGACCATCTGGATGTTTACAAGGACCCAGAGCTAATTCAAAACCTCCTAGCAGAGATGGGAGGAGCTATAAGTTAAGTGTAACTTCCCCTGGCAGGAAGGATCAAATGCCCTCAGGTAATTTCTCCCAGCACCTCACCTAGGCTCTATTATATGCTAATGTTTTGAGCCAAGATCTGCCTGGAAATGCCTTTATAGGGTAGAGAAGGGGGTTTCTGAGATGGTATGCCTCTGTACCCAAGACTAATACTAATGCCAGTTAAATATTTCTCCAAGCCTTCACAAGAGTCTTGTCTACTTCATGGTAGTTTTGTATTTTTTGTTGCCTTTGAGTTATCAGGGAGCCATGCTTGCTTGCTTGGAGGCAAACAGCATTTCTCTCTGGTCTAATTACTTAGAGATCCAATGTGGCCAGGCAAATATGCTGGTAAGATCTAGCTAGTCCCACGATGATTGTGGTAGCATGAGAAAATATATATATACAAGCTAGTATAGAATACATGGTCAGATAAGACTGCCACATTTAGACTACCCCCTATCTATGAAGTGACCGGCAGGAGGCAATCCAGGGCAGATGCAGAGGCCTAGGCTTTTAGGTGTCCTTTAACAGACTACTATTTTGCTATTGTAAGCACTTTGAGAGACTGTAATAGGTAGTGCACCTCCCTTACAAAGGGCTGTCCCTGATGTGCTCCCCAACATCTCATATGGTCCCCCAGAACCGACCAGGAGTGATCCCCAAGCACAGAGCCAAGAGTAAGCCCTGAGCACAGCCAGATGTAACCCATCCTCCAAAATTAATTTGTATATCCTAAATATATCCTTTCACCTTATTGCTACTGCCAGGATTTCCTCTAATAATGGTGATAGTGAGAAGTCTTATCTTGCATGCATTGTTACCATTTTTATTATTAAAATTTTGGGTCCTGAGCAATACAGCAGGTAGGATGTTTGCCTTGCATGCAGCCCACCCAGGTTCCATCCTTGGCATCCCATATGGTCCCCCAAGAACCTCCAGGATAACACCTGAGTGCAGAGTCAGGAGTAACTCCTGAGCACAATTGGGTGAGACTCAAAGAACAACAAAAAGAAATATTTGGCCCATGTAATAGTGAAAAATAGTAAAAGGAAAACTATTTTCACTACGTCTTAATTTCTAATTGCTACAAGAAATATTTTGTGCTAATTCTCTTGATAAGGATATGAATAGAAATAAATCCCAAGATGAGCAATAAGACAGACATGTTGATACTGCACTTAACTGCTACTATTTTAATGAGAATTGTTTTAGATGACCTACATAATGGCAACATTGAAATTGTGATCATAATGTGTACTTGCAATATGTATAGTTATTTATAAAAAGTAATTATTTTTAAATAATTATGTAAAATTTTGAAATATTCTTCTGTTTTGATGACCCAATACTTAAAAAAATAGAAAAAAGAGCATAAAAAGTATAGGAAACTGTTATATTTCAGGCTGATTACCGAGTACCTCTTTATAAGAAAGTTTACCAATATTTTATGACTTATAAAATATTATGATTTTAAAATATAATTGTGTTTAAAGGAAGTAATTACTTCAGAGAAGTCAACATTTTAAGTTCTCTATGGAATACAAAAATGAATATAACCATTCTCAAGAGAGAGTCACTAGAAAGAAGAGTTAAGAGCTACTGAGAAATTCAAAGATGCCTCCAAGAAATCCCTTATGGTCTATAATAGCTGGTCTATCCTTTCTGGACTTTGCAATGTTCTCAGAAGATCAATGCATAACTCTCTTAGAGGTAAAAAAAATAGGCTTGGAACATTTGCGTAATAGGTATACCCAAATGGAAGTAAGATTCTAATTTAAGAAGCTATACTCATAATAGTAAGAGTTGTCTACTGCATCTATATCACTTTTTAAAAATTCTATACTAATATTAATGAAGTGGATTATGATATATTTCCTCATATTAATTGATACACTCATATTCCATTTATTTTCTTTCTGTAGTCACAAAGTAGAGGAAAATATACCAAATTTGACTTCTGTGATTATTACTAGTATCTAACAGAGAAAGTCTTTTCTATTCTATCTTTCAGCAATAGTTTAATGATTTTAAATAGAGAGGAGTTAGTTTCCACTATGGAATAACTTCCATTAATTTCCATATCAAACAGGCTTACAAGGGACTAAAATGACTTGCTCAGCAGTAAAAATGTTCAAATAAAAAATATACTGCTTCAATCTGAATGTCAGCTGCTAAATTCTGAGACTAGTTGCTTGTTTGCCAGTTTGTATTTTTGGGGCACAATAAAAAGTAGAATACTAGAACTTGTTGTTTAAAGTTTATAAATAAAAATATTTCTCTATACTCTTTATATTTTAGAAATATATAATGTCTCTAGAAAGTCATAGAAGCTGTTGAACTTTCATGATTTAATGGGATTACATGAAAAACAAGCAAGTGAGTATATCTTTTTTTTTTTACTTGTTCCATGTTCTAATTATGGCATGTTACAATGTATTATGTATAAAATCTCTTATAATTATACGAGAAAAGAGTGTTCCCACCTCTCTGCTGGACTCACCTCCCTGAGTGACCTGAGTCACCGTCTGAGTGACCTGACTGGGGAAATATCCGAACAAGATTAGGACAGTCCCAACCTTGGCACAGGCATTTTTGTGTCCACCGTCTTTCCTCTCACACAAAACAATTTCAGGAGGAGGTGGAAGATATGAGAGGAGAGAGAAAAGGGGAAAAGTGCTCGGGAGAGAGGGCAGCTTCTCCAGGTGGGGTAGCAAGGACCCAAAGATGAGCTAGTGAGATATGTGTTCAAGGGGGAAACAGGGGCTTGAAGAGCAAGTTTCGTAATTTTTTTTTAGGAGGAGCTTTTATACAATTCCTCCAAAAATTTTTTTTTCTGGAATTTTGCATATGTAAAAGTTAATCTGGGGGGCGGAGCGATAGCCCAGCGGGTAGTGCATTGCCTTGCGCGCGGCGGCTTGTGTAGGCCTGGGTTTGATTCCCGGCATCCCATATGGTCCCCTGAGCACTGCCAGGAGTAATTCCTGAGTGCAGAGCCAGCAGTAGCCCCTGAGCATCGCCTGGTGTGACCCAAAAAAGCAAAAAAAAAAAGTTAATCTGGGAGGCCAGAGAGACAGGACAGCAGGTAGAGCATTTGCCTTGCACATGGCCAATCTGGGTTTGATCTGATCTGGGTTCAATTCCCGGCATTCCATATGGTCCCCGAGTACCACCAGGAGTAATTCCTTTTTTTTTTTTTTTTTCTTTTCTTTTTGGGTCACACATGGCAATGCTCAGGAGTTACTCCTGGCTCTGCACTCAGGAATTACTCCTGGCTGTGCTCTGGAGACCATATGGGATGCGGGAATCCAACCCAGGTCTGCCGAGTATAGTCAATCGGCCTACCCACCGAGCTATCACTTCGACCCCAGGAGTAATTCCTGAGTGCAGAACCAGGAGTAACTCCAGAGCATTGCCGGGTATGATCTAAAAAAGCAACAACAACAACAACAACAACAAAAATTAATCTGCGGACTGGAGCAATAGTAAGGCTGGTAGGGTGTTTGCCTTGCATGCGGTCAACCTGAGATCTATCCCCAGCATCCTGAGCACTGCCAGGAGTAATTCCTGAGTGCAGAGCCAGGAGCAACTCCTGGGCATCGCTGGGTGTGACCCCAAAAGTCAAAGGAAACACAAAAAGTTACTTTGGGTGTTGTTACAGGGCAGCCTAGCTCCCTGTCCACGGTCTCCTCATACTCTCTCCCCTTGTCCTGTCCACGGTCTCCTCATACTCGCGCCTTTGCCTGTCCACGGTCTCCTCATACCCTCATAGATTCTTCTGCATTTCTCCCTTTTTGAGGGAATTTGCCCTTCTCTGGGTGAGGCTTGGATTTCTGCATCTGGGTGTTGCCTCAGTTTCTCCTCTCCAAAGAGCTCGGATTTGTGTTTCAAAGGGATGTGGTCTTCATGCCTTTGGGCCACTTCAGGACTAGACAGTCTTTTCTTACGCTTTATTATTTCTCCAAAGTGCATTGCGGAGGCGAAGCTACCTATCTGCCTCCAACAAAAGGAGTGAAAGGGACTTGAGGTCCTGCAGTGAAGGTCTTCCTTAGGGCGAGTTATTATTGGTAAAGGTGGAAGCAGTCTTAGATTGTCTTCCTGGTTGCTCTTCTGAAATTAGCAAAATTGCTTAAGATCCTCCTTCCAGAAAAGTGCATTTACATAAAATGAAATTGCTCAGTATTCCCTTCCTGCTTGGTATTTGGATACTTTATTGAATTAGCACAGGACTAGGCCCTTTCATTTTCTTGATCTTGGTGCTTAGCCTGCCATTTTATTGTGAAATTTTATGCCTCTTTTTCATTCTAGAAAACATGTCACAGGGCTTGAGTGATAGTTCAGCGGTAGGGCATTTGCCTTGCACACAGACAACCCAGGTTCGATCTCCGACATCCCAAATGGTCCACTGAGCACCACCAGGAGTAATTCCTGAGCCAGGAGTAACCCCTGAGCATTGTCAGGTGTGACCCAAAAAAGAAAACCAAAAAAAGTGTCATTATTTTTTCTTTCTTTTCTATTTCCTTTAATAGTTCTGTACTTTGTAAGGGTTATTCAGCATGGTGAGACTCACAGACATGGGGTAGAGCTGCTACTGGCTCTCCCTGTGCTCAGCCTTTCACGAGGCACCCAGAAGGGATGGTGGGTTCTAGCCCGGGCCCGCCACCGCAGCAGAGCCTCGCAACAAGCCAGACGACCCCCAACTCCATGAGGGCCCTCATTTTCCACATCCAGACTTCCCCCTCGTCAGAACTCCACCCAGCAGACCAGCCTATCACAGCCTGGCTTGCATGGCCGCGAGGTTCATCAATAAATGCTGGATTTAGAGATGACTACAAGTGTATGCTACAACACGGCAGAGCCTGGCAAGCTACCAGTGTCGTATTTGATATGCCAAATACCAGTAACAATTATAGACCTCATTCCCATGACCTGATGGAATGGTTTGAGGCTCTTTATGTTCCTGGAGCTAGCAGGTGGCCTTGGACTCTACTTGTATCAGACAGGACATTTGAAGATGTTACTGGTGCCCTCTCGAGCAAATTGATGATGAACGGGAAGACAGTGATACAGTGATACAGTGATAATTATAAAAATTAGTATGAAAAGATCAATAATAAACTCAATTATCAGTTAAAGTCTAGTTTTTGGCTAAAAATTTTTTCTCCTTCTTTGCTTTATTTCTTAGAATAGGT
This sequence comes from Cryptotis parvus, assembly GCA_021461705.1. Classification (NCBI taxonomy): domain Eukaryota; kingdom Metazoa; phylum Chordata; class Mammalia; order Eulipotyphla; family Soricidae; genus Cryptotis; species Cryptotis parvus. The sequence goes on along the minus strand of JAJIBD010022666.1, from coordinate 112,688 downwards.
TGTTACTTTAGTCTTACAAGTTCCACTTTTTATTCTTGGTAAAATTAATTCTATCAATTTCTATTTTTAGGTTGCAGTATTCTGTAGTAAAAAGAAAGAAAATGCATATCTTATTGCTTATCAAAAAAATAATGGGGTTGTTTGTTTTCTTCTTGTAAAGTTCTACCAGTGCCTGATATATCCTGGATATTAACCCCTTATCAGATGAGTATTGGGTGAATATTCTTTTCCCATTCTGTGGACTGCTTTTGTATCTTAGTCACTGTTTCTTTTGAGGGTGCAGAAGCTTTTTAGTTTCATGTAGTCCCATATATTTATCTTTTCTTCTAGTTGCTTTGTTAGAGATGTTTCATCTTTTGAAGATGCCTTTAGCTTCAATGTCATGGAGGGTTTTTCCTATATTTTCTTCAATGTACTTTTATGGATTCAAGTCTGATATTGAGATCTTTAATCCACTTTGATCTGATTTTTTGTGCATGGTGTTAGACACAGGTCCAAATTCATTTTTTACATGTCGCTGCCCAGTTTTCCCAACACCACTTATTGAAGAGGCTTTCCTTACTCCATTTTAGACTCGTTGCACCTTTATCAAAGATTAAATGATCATGTGTTTGAGGTTGGGTGATGGGCACTGGTGGCGGGATGGGTGCTGCTACACTGTACGACCAAAACCCAAATATGAACTTTTTAATTGTATATCTTTTGTAATTGTAAAAAAAAAAAATTAATTAAAAAAAAATATAATGGCTTGCATAAACTGGGCAAAGCAATAAGTATTGATTTATCATCCGTTAATGTTATGACATATTAAGCTCTGCTGACTTCTACTAGACTTGAAACAAATATGAATAATAGGAAGTGTGTTAAAATTATATAATGATAAATCAAATGATCATGGTGATTCATTTTCCTTTAAATGATTCATTTTCCAGACAATTATCTCTAAAAAGAAAATGAAAGAGAAAGAGGAAGAAAAATGAACCACAGTGTGATCACAGAGTTTATTCTCCAAGGCCTTTCTGATGACCCTGAACTCCAGGTTATAATATTCCTCTTTCTATTTGTCACATACATACTAAGCATCACAGGAACCTGACCATCATCACCCTCACCCTCTTGGACTCTCATCTACAGAGCGCCTATGTATTTCTTTCTCCGAAACTTCTCCTTTTAGAAATTTCATTTACAACTGTATGCATCCCTAGATTTCTGGGGCAATTGTCACAAGGGATAAGACGATTTCCTATAACAATTGTGCAGCCCAACTATTTTTCTTTATTTTCATGGGGGTAACTGAATTTTACATTCTGACAGCCATGTCTTACGATCGTTATGTGGCTATCTGCAAACCCCTTCATTACACAGTTATCATGAGCAGGAAACTCTGCACCTTGCTAGTGTCCTGCGGCGTGGGTAGGTGGGTTTCTGACTGTATTCCCACCCCTTATGCTTCTCCTCCAGCAGGATTACTGTGCTTCCAATGTCATTGATCACTTTGCATGTGACTATTTCCCTCTTTTGCAGCTGTCTTGCTCAGATACGTGGCTCCTAGAAATTATTGGATTTTATTTTGCTTTAGTTACTCTCCTTTTCACTCTGGCGTTAGTGATTTTATCTTATATATACATTATCAGAACGATTTTGAGATTCCCATCTGCCAATCAGAGAAAAAAAAGGCTTTCTCGACTTGTTCCTCTCACATGATCGTCATCTCCATTTCTTACGGAAGCTGTATATTCATGTATGCGAACCCTTCCGCCAAAGACAGTGCATCGTTGACGAAAGGAGTAGCTATTCTGAATACTTCTGTTGCCCCCCATGCTGAATCCCTTCATTTACACACTGAGAAACAAACAAGTAAAGCAAGCCTTTAGAGATGTGATTAATAAAGTAATATTTTCCACAAAACAATAAAGATTTGGTAAAAATAAAGACTACAAAAAGCTTGAAGTAAAATATCTAAAGTCTGAATTATGTTTATGACTTACCTAGGATTTTAGAGCTTCTTATAGATCAATTTGTGATGAAGGTTTACCCAGTCCATTTATTTTACTTCTATACAAGTATTTTTTATGGTTTACTGACTTGTTAAAAAATATAGCTAAATCATTTCTTCTACCAAACTTTCAAAAATATATTTCTTTAAAACATGCTCCATATTATAAATATCAAAAGTTTTTAATTATATTTTCTTAGTTTATAAAAGCTGTCTAAAATACTTAAACATTTTAGTTTATAAAATGACAGTAACACAATGTAGTTCCAATGGAGAACTTCAAAACTAATGCGCTACTTAGTTTATTCAAGGTTAGGGAAGATTGTGGGTAAGCTGAATCCAGCTCTTCCCAGGGCTATCTTTTGACTCAGTTCTCAGGGATGACTTCTAGAGATCACATTTAGTTTTGGAGATCATATCTAGTGCCAGAGAATAAAACGAGGTCAGCGTTCTGCAAGGCTATGCCTTATCCTGAATATTTTTCTCCATCTTCAGTATGTTCTTTCTTATGCATTTCCCAGGTAAAGGATGATAACACCTTTACACTAAAGGATCAAAGTATTCTGTACTGTTGTATGTGAAATTCAGTTATTAGAAATAATATGTATTAGTGCATTGTAAATTAAGAGTATAGTTTTATAGTTTATGAAACTGAATATTTCAAATATTAATAATATTGTTATTTATAATAATTAAAAATAGTTACATTGAGATATTTTAAATGTGACCAAACAAAAACATTATTTTCCAAAACTTAATGAGAAATTTTATGGCAGCTTTTTTTTCCCAAGTGTGTCAGGAGTTTATCATAATCTCTCTATTTCTTCAGTGTCTACATAGGGAGAATATTTATGGAGGTACATATTTTCTCCATGATTTTTTTTGTGGGGGAGGATATACTTGACTTTGCTCAGGGAATTCTGAACCAGGGATCCCTAACGGCAGGTCCAGACAATTGTATGGAGTGCCAGGGATCAAATCCAGGTTGGCCACAAACAAGGCAATACTTTGTACTCTCTCTTTCTCTCTCTCTCCCTCCCTCCCTCCCTTCCTCCCTCCCTCCCCTCTTTCTCCCCTTTGGGTCATTATGGTTTTCAATATAGATACTGAAAGGCCATCATGTTTGATCCTTTACCCACACTCAGCACGCATCTCCCATCCATTCACTTCACTATCCCAAATGCCCTCTCCCCCAGCACTTGAGGCATGCTTTAAGTTAAGGCAACTTCTTCAAACACACCAAAGTGCTGCATTTGTTCCTTTTTTTTCTTTTTTGGGTCACACCTGCCAATGCTCAGGGGTTTCTCCTGGCTCTTTACTCAGGAATTACTCCTGGCGGTGCTCGGGGGACCATATAGGATGTCGGGAATCGAACCAGGGTCTGCTGCATGTAAGGCAAACGTCCTACCCGCTGTACTATCACTCCAGCCCACAATGCTGCATTTGTTCTTGAGTACATCCTCTCTCTCTCTCTCTCTCTCTCTCTCTCTCTCTCTGCCCTCTGTGTCTCACACACAGACACACTGACACACACAGACATACACACACTCTCAACATGATCTTTAAATAAAATTATACTCACTACTCTCTTCTTCCTGAAACTCTATTCTGTGAGGGAAGGTGACATTCTTGGAAAACTGGGGGGCAGTTGGGGACTGACTTTCCTTTCCCACAACAAGCAGTTCTCCACTGCAGCCTGAGTTCTATAGTTCACTGTGTAAATGTGTTGCATACAGTGATAGTTACTCATGTGGGTAGTCAAACAAATGGGACATAAGTATTGTTTCACTATCTTCTTTTTGGGGCTGCTATCCGTAAGATCTGTACCTACAGGTGCTTGTAGACAATTTTCAATAGTCCTAAACTTCCCGGGCACTTTTCTGGTCATCGAACATAGTGACTCTCTTCTCAGGGCTGACACGAAAATTTTCTCAGTTCACTTAGTCACCACCAACAAGCATCATGAATCATATATAAAATGGCACTGCAATTTTGTTGTTCATATCATATTTCTCAAATAACTCTGAATTGGTTCTTTCTTTTTTGTAGTCATGCAATTTTAAAAAATTGTCAAATCATGACGAGATACACAGCTACAAAGATGTTCACGATTGGGCTTCATTCATACAATGTTCCAAATCCATGCCTCCACTAGTGTATATTTCTCACCAACAAAGTCCGCAGTTTCTCTCCCTGGAGTCATATAATTTTAATGAAAATGTGAACACCATTTTACGCAGGAAAACATTTGAAATAATGCCTGCAGAAAATATATATTCTTGACTAATATAAAATTTCATCTTTATTTGATATTACCAATTTCTATCTGAAGTGCATTCATTTATACAGCATAAGCAAAATGCATAGTTTCTATTCCTTACATTATTTTTGAATTTGGGGCCATATCAACCAATGCTCAGGGCTTACTCCTGACTCAGCACTCAGGGATAACTGCTGGAGGGCTTTGGGAATCATATGCGGACATGAATCTAAACCTAGTTTGCCCCTTGCAAGATAAACACCCTATCTCATATATATATATGTATATATATATATATATATATATACAGACATACACATATACAAATATATGCATATATATATATATGTATGTATATATATCTTCAACTCTATATTCCTTACTTGTTATGTATTTTATATATCCTCTCATTTTAGTAGATTCTAGCATATTATGTATAAAATCTCTTTATAGGCACATATTGATTTTTATTGAGTTATTATTGGTTTGCTAGAGTTTAAGTATTTATAAGTTTGAGAGGTTATGATACTTCTATATTTCATCCCTAAACAATGTTAACTCCTCTATTGCTCTGCATAAAACTTTCCAGTCTTTTCCCCACTACTTGCTATTCTCAATTTTATGTTCAAATTCTAAGGGTTTTGCATGTTAAATATATTTATTCTTTTGCTTTGTTTCTTTTTATTAAATATATGAGTGCTATCATTGAGTATTTGTGTTGATACAGTCAAATAAATTGTAAAAGAAACAATTTGTTGGGGTGGGAACCCAATAGATAGTACAGCAGATTGGGCAAACTGTGTTGTATGCTGTAGACCCAGGTTCAATCTCTATAGCCACACACATTCTCCAATGCTGTGCCAGGAGTGATCCCTGAGTGCAAAGATAGGAATAAACCCTTAACAGAACCAGGTGCAACCCCCAAAACCAATACATAAAGATAAATAGCTTCTTAGTTACTCATAATGTGTGTGCTATTCCCAGAAGACAATTTGTCTTGAAGGTGACAGTCATCTATTCTTGAGCATTGTTTTTTTGCATTCTGGACTTTTTCAAGTCTTAGTACTCTCTCCATTTGATGATATATTGCTGTCATGAATGACCAACACCATAGGTCAGAAACCAAATAATGCTATTTTCATTAGGAGGAAGCTCATATCTGTCAAGTTATGTCCTATGTCAGTTTGTACCAACAATGCCAGGCTAGGGCAGCATGTGATAATCAATGCTAGGTGATACCAAGCTGTGTCTCTATATGAACCCATGCCGCCTATTGCTCACCCAGTTGCACCTTCACCAATCATTAGATTCTACCTAGGATGGAGATGAAAATAAATCTTCAAATGGTCTGTTCTCTGGTTGCCCAACACAGCAATGTGAGGGGTAGGGTGAAGAGGGAGGACAGAGAAAGCAGCAGGAATGGCAGAAGAGCCACTTCTCCTGCATGGTCAGAAACAAGCATCTGCTCTAGCATCCTTGTTGCCACAATCATCCCTAAACAGTGGATCTGCCAATAGAAGGGTCCTTGCAGGCTCTTTCTCCAGATAAAGGCAATAGCAGAGGAATGAGGACATATGTTGTATGTGCATGAGTGGTTGGTTTGATGTCTGGCACTGCCTGGATCACTGTTGGTGTAGTCCTGGAGTCCCTCAGGTACCAGTTGGTGCTGACCAGGTGACTCCCACAGCTGAAGCACAGTGGGCTGATCCTGGTGGTTGCTAGCCCAAGAGTTGAACAGTCAGATCCCATTGACTGAGATCCACCAGGAGTAGCTCAGGGGCTATATGGCATGCTAAGGAATGCCTTTAAACTGTAATAGCCCAATTCCAGATTTCTTAATGTAAAACTGAATATCTAACCTAAAAACTCAGTATTCTCTTTTCAACAATCGGTGTATTACATTTATATGACAATTGAGATAAGATTTCAAAATTGATAAGAGTGAAAATATTTGTTTTCTTAGCAATAATTGATTAATTCATTGCTTGACTTTTCATCAAGTTGAATAGAGAGACTAGGATTTACTATTTTATTTTTATCAAAGACTGAAAATTGAGTGTATTTCTGCTTTTGTTTATCATGATAGTTAAAAAAATGTTTTCAGAAAGCAGTTATCTGAGTTTAATATTTGTATTGAATGAAAGTTTAATGAGTTGCACAAGCTTCAGTTTTAGATGAAAAAAGAGTTTTGAATTTCAATCTTCCATTTGCTAGTTTTATGATTTCTTTATGTGAATTCTTAGAGTGTTAGTTTCTTCTATTTTATCTAATGACAGAGTATATAACGTTTTAGCATTTCCTCTCAAATATGTGCTAGACATCATATTTTTAGTGATTAGAGCTGATGCAAAAAATTCACCTTTAGCTTGTATAGGAAAAAATTAAATTTGCTTTAGAAAAATCTTAATATATAATTCACTAATATTCATAACACTAGCTATATTATTATATATTGTAGTGTCTTTAAAATTAATAATGAAATGAGACAAACAAGGAGTATCATTTAAGTTCTATCAATTACCTGATTTGTTTGGTTTGATTGTGTTTAAAGGCACACCTGGCCATAAGAGAGTATTCCTTATTTTTGTATTCATGAATGTGCATTGGTGGTGCTTAGGGGACTATATGTGATACCTGAAATTCAACCAGTGTTAGCAGCATGCAAAAAAGAGATTTAATTGATTTACTAGTTCTCTGGTATATCAACTACTTTCTTTAGAAAGTTTCATGAGAATATTCAATTTCTGATTACAACACTGTATTCTGAAAGTATAATAAGTGTGATTTCTTAGTAGTAGATGACAGTAAACAACAGCAACCACTAAACTCATAAATACATGACAATACTATAATGTAACAATATGATAATGTGACTGAGTTTTATTTTAGCTTTTACTCATTGAAAATTTAGGTTAATAAACCATTTTCACACATTATAAATAATAATAAATTGTGAGTCAGACTTTCTGTCAGGATTTTTTAAACAAAAGAATTTCATCAAATATTGCACTGAAAAAATGAGAAGCCATTGACATTGGTGTGGAGAATCAATTATCTAACAGTGGGGCATGTATGGAGGTGAAAACACGACTCAGAGAACTCAAAGAATGTGGTGGAAGTCTGTGCTGAAATCTCTGGGGCAAAGTGTGAGGGGATTGTTTGTGTCCCCATAACCAAAGCTGCTGCAGTCTCTCTCACTTGCCAAGATCTGTCACCATGTCTCTGCCTGAATGCCCAGTTACATTTTCTAGAATTTCTGGTATTCTCGGCCACAAATGCTACCTCTGCAAACTCTACAATACTAACATCCCAGTGGAAGCAAACCAGATTGTTTGGAAATTCAACACAGAAGCCAACTAATCTCAATTAATAGAAACAACACAAAAGGCTTAACTTGCAACAACAGCTTAGTAAACTCTAGTCAAGTACTTAATGTCCCATGGTGAGATATAGCAATGTTCACAAATTTTCTTTTCCTAAAGTATTTTTCTCATCCCATCAGCTATTTAGTGGTAACAAGCAATATAAAATAAATCATTGTGGGTCTGTTATGAGGGCAGGCTTAGGGGGTAGTTGGGAAACTGAGACAATGGTTGAGGGAAGAAGACAGTGGTAGTAGGATTGGTATAGGGATATTAAATGCCTGTAACAAATCATCATGAACTTTATAAACCACAATGTTAAAATAAAATGGAGCAAATGAATGTAGTGGAGCATCAGGAGTACTTAGTTGGTGAGAATATAGTACGTTTATACTATTAACACCATTGTAACTGAAATTATGAAATTATAATAAAGACAAAGATAGATACTTTGTTAGCAAGTTCATGAAGTTAAAACATCTTCATAAAATCCTGTACAAAATACAGAACATGCATATAGGCAGAACATTTCTATGTGATTATTTTGAACAAAGGAAATTGTTGGTTTTCCTTTATTTTTACTGTTTATATGGAATGGTGTTGTAAACTGACTTTGGATTCAGCATCCTTTCTTTTTTTTTGCTTTTTTGGTCACACCTGGTGACACTCAGGGGTTACTCCTGGTTCTGCACTCAGGAATTACTTCTGGAGGTGCTCGGGGGACCATATGGGATGCCGGTATTGAACCCTGGCCGGCATAGGCAGGCCGCATGCAAGGCAAACGCCCTACCCACTGGACTATCGCTCCGGCCCCTCACCCTCCTTTCTATTGGGAAAAGATGTCATTTTTTGAAAAATAAGATTATAATTACATATATACATATAAATTTTACCTAGAAAATTCAGAAAAATAATTCTGACCTAAAAACACTTCTAAAGTAATGATATAAAATTATAAACTCAGTTATTTTTTAAAATTCTCTTTTTAACTCATTCATAATGAAATTCTTATATGTAATATATATCACTAAATATTTTTGAATAAAATATTCCAGAAAAATCATTTTTAATAAAATGAAGCTAGTATTTCATGTTTTTCAAATTAAACCAATGTTATGTCTTGTACATGGTTGATTGTTGAAAATATAGACCTAGTAACAAGAAAAGACTGTCAAGTTAAGAGACAACAGAATATTGATAGTCATTATTATTATTTTGCTAAATTAATTATTGTAGAGAATGAACTTTTCTTATAACACTGAAATGAATACTTTACCATAAAATGTTAAAATTAACAGCTATTTATACAAAAATAAAATGTTTTGGAAGTTTGCGTAGCTATTTAATTGCATCATTGTTTACAATATTCAAGATTTGAAAAAGCCCAAGTTCCCAAAGCAGATGGGTGGATTAAGCAGTTATGGTAGACTTATCCAACAAATACCGTTCAGTTTATAAAAATAGTAAATACTGCATATTGTTGCTACTTTGATAGAACTAGAGGTTGTCTTCATTGAGATAAGTCAAAAGAAAAAACAAAAATTCCAGACAATTTCACTCAGAGGTGATGATATATGAAGATCAAGCAAAGGAATGCACAATGTCCAATGAAAACAAGCTGGAGGCTGGAGCAATAGCACAGCGGATAGAGCATTTGCCTTGCACGCGGCCAACCCAGGTTCAATCTCTGTCATCCCATATAGTCCCCCGAGTACCGCCAGAAGTAATTCCTGAGTGTAGATCCAGGAGTGGCCCTGAGCATTGTTGGGTGTGAAACAAAAAGAAAACAACAACAACAACAAAAGGAAAACAAGCTGTTAGACACTGACAACAAATCTGAGGTACTTGGCTGAGTGAAATATGGGGAAGGAAGGGTTATTTCTGAGTTAAGTCAGAGACAGAGTTGGAAACTTTTTTGGGAAATTCAGTTGAAAGTATCCAGTGCCCTACTTCCAATTATTTTATAATTAGTAGATTCTTAGAATATGACACATGAAACTATAAACAAAATTTAGTGGAAGTAAATTAACATCTGTAGTAAAGTAATCTTAAAGAGCCTTTCTTTCATGGGGCTGAGGCCATAGCACGGCAGGCTAGCGGCAAACCCCAGTTGGATCCCCGGCATCCCATATGGTCCCCCTGAGCACCACCTGGAGTAATTCCTGAGTGCAGAGCCAGGAGTAACCCCTGTACATCGCCAGCTGTGACTCAAAAAGCAATAAATAAATAAATAAATAAATAAATAAATAAATAAATAAATAAATAAATAAATAAATAAATAAAATCCTTTCATAAATATTGCTATGATATTAGTATGGGTTTTAGGAAAGTTTTCTTAAGTTCTAAGGGACAACAAGGGAGAAAACTACACTTCATTCTTTAGTGTGTTACACACTTCAAATGCAATCAAATCATGCTTCACATCCCAAAGAATGATTTTTCTCATCTCAATATGTTTTAAAAACTCTTCAGTAGACTATTATATTTAGTAACTTATTCATCTTAACACAAATTTATATTTTAATCTTGAAATTATAAGACAAAAATGTGTTCTCTTTGTATAATCACAGAAAAATAAAATCCTAAAACAAAGTTTCAGATACTCAATATTTCATCTTGACTATACTTTTTTGGTCCATTTACTCAATATATTTACATATTAATATGTTAATATAAATTTTAAGTCATATCAGTAATACACCTGTAACTTTAATGATTCCTCTCCTTTGCATTCTGATTAATGAATTCCCTTGAGCCAACAAGAAAGACACAAAATATACATAAGTCCAGTTTCAGTTGTCTGAAATCAACCGAGATGAACATTCCTTATCTTACATTTTTCAAAGCTGCCTTTGCAGCTAATATGTAACAGTCTCTGAAACCTAAGGAAACTATTAGACTATATATATATATATATTTTACATATATGTAATGTATTATATATATAGAACATCAAATAATTAGAAAATATTTAAAATGATTAGGGAATGACAAGAAATTGTTTTAATAAATGTTTTCTATTTATAAGAGGTAAATGAAATATAACTACTAGTGAACTCAGAAGTGTCTAGTTTAAACATAATATTGGTTAAAAAATACATCGCTGAATGAGTTGTGTTTCAATAAATTATTTGAACATTTATAATAGGATATAAAAAAGAATATTATGGTTAAATATTATTAATCTAACAATCTATATCTATATATATTAAAAATCTATATCCTGAGAGTCATGGAAAAATTAGGTAAGCTCATTTTTAAAGTTTAATGGACATCAAATGAACTGCTTAGGCAATTAGCAATTTTAAAATTTTAAAATAAGCAGATCCAACTATAAAATCTGAGACTAAACTAAGTATAATCAAAAGTAAGTAGCATGTTATTATTGTATATATTTTAATATTATCATATATTTTAAAGTTTTATTTTCTTGCTTTTGGATTTATATTCCTATTCTTATTAAAATTTAAGTTTTTACCACAAGATATTTCAAAACATGAATTCAGTAAGTCTTTAATTATTCATTTATGTACTATAACTTTAAATGGTAGTCTATAATTGAAAGCTCACGTAAAAGACATTAACTATCTGAAGCAATTCCTGCTTTTATGTCAATGTTATTCAGGTTATCAATGTGTACATTTTAAAACTACATTGTAAAAAGTTTTAATTGTGCAGTGTATGGTTAACTAATTTTTATATTGTTTATTTTAATAAAAGTAGTTTCCCTTTTTGTCATTTCTCTTTTTATGGGAAAATGACATGGGAGAGAGATAACACTGGCAAAACTATTAAGAAAGTAAGCTAAGAAAGAATTAGAAAAGCATTTCTATGCACATCTTAAAGTAATAAAATTTATATGCTAATTATTTAACCTTATGGATTATTCCTAAACCTTTTGAGTATTGTGTTTCAAAATACAAAATATGCCGATAAACTTGAATATCCTCGAGATATTTAGATTATTTATAATCCAGACTTTTTGGGACATGAACGTGGGAAAATTATCCATTAGAAGAGAAATATCAAACTGAATAACTTTAAATGTTCTAACAGCATAGTAGCATGAGTTGAAAATGTTCATAGAGATGATGAGTCAATCTAGAAGGATGCATAAATTGTTAATTATTTTATGTTTAATTATCTCACAACAGTTCCTAATTTTGCCCAGTAGTGAGAAAAAATTTCATATTATTGAAGACAACTTATATAAATTCAAGGTACCTCCATCTGTTCTCTAATTCCATCTATGGATATGACTATTAATTTTTTTTACTAGGTTGCTTATCACCCCCCAAAAATTTTTAAATATGAGATTTCATATTTACTGAAATCTTAAGGAAGAAGTTTCAGGCAGAAAAAGAGGTTCTAGTATATCACAGAAAAAAATGAAACAAACCATCAACAAAAATTAATAGAAATGGCAAAAAATGTTCAATGTCATATGTAGCTTAATAAGGATAAAAACCTGTTTTTTTAAGATGATAGGAATGGGTCACATTTACTTCTGAGCAAACTAACATTATATTGATATAATTTCTTGCCTAGAACATCATAATAAATTTTCAAACAATCAATTACTATTTTAATTGCCAAGGAAAGTAAACAGTTCCCCTGCTGCTTCTGTGTTCAGCCAATGACTTCTAAATAACTTTCACTATATTTTAAATATTATTTATAGATTCATTAGTTCTTTGTCATAAGATAACATAAATCTGCTCCTAGAATACCTTTTATTGTTCTTTTGGTATTAATCGTTTTACTCTTTCTCAGATATGGATCAACTTGTTATCTACCATATATTTTTACGATAGTGTCTGACTTATGAATTCTAGAGTGGATTGAATAATTTTGTCCAAATTGAAACTGATAAATATTTGAAACACTAAAACACATTGTATGGGTAAATTGAGTTTAGTGACCTCCTAGTATTTCCCTCACAAGACAGCATTAGAGAACTTCTGAACACAATGTTGAGAAAGAATAAGACATATAAATCCAAAGTTCTGTTGCCAATTCAGCTCACAGGTTCTAGCAATAACTACTGAGTATTTACTTGCATTTATCATTCCATAATTTTTCTCGATTCTAACTCACATTTAATGTAATTTTGTGTTTTTTAAAAAATATATTTTGGGAGGCTGGAGCAATAGCAGAGCAGATAGGGCGTTTGCCTTGCACACAGTCGACCTGGGTTTGATCCCCAGCATCCCATATGGTCCCCTGAGCACTTCCAGGAGTGATTCCTGAGCAAGAGCCAGGAGTAACTCCTGAGCATTGCTGGGTGTAACCCAAAAAGCAAAAAATAATCATAATAAAAAATTAAAATATTTTTTGTGTGCAGGATATGTGTATAGGGAAGGAATCTGAGAAATACCCACAGGTGCTCAGGCATGAGTAGCTCTCAAGAGTACTACTCTTGAGCCTAGCTCTCTCTACTCTTCAGTCACTCCTAGAGTTTCTTAGGGGTCTATGGATGTGCAGTACTGGGAACTAAACTAGGTCAGCTGCATATAATGCGAGCACCTTAACTCCTGTACTATCACATCAGCCCATAATTAAATTAGGACTATAAAAGAGGAGAGTCCTTTTGAGTAAGAGAAGATAAATTATACATCTGCGCTGGATGCAGAGGATACCAGACTGGAATGCACGAAATGAAACTTTGCTTTATGAATTTTCAAAAAACATTTATATAATAGAATGAAGTAGGGTTTTATTGTTGGGTGGGGGACCCCATGTCTGGAAGTTCTCAGTGTTTACTCCTGGCTCTGTACTAAGGGATTACTCCTTGTATTATCATATGAGGGGCTGGTGATCTAACCCTGGTTGCTCGTGTGAAAAGCATGTAATCTTCTTGCTGAGCTATCACTTGGCCCAGGAGGATGTTTTGACAAAGGTAATATACCTTATTTAGAGAAATGGCCTTAAAGTATTCATCTAGAAGTCAGTAAAAACATGTTTTACCTTTTACAATAGGAGATAAATATTTAAAAATGTGTAGAAGCTTAATTTTTAAAGGAACATTGGAAAGAATAGCTTCTGCTAAATATTAGCATATTTTTTTTTAAATTCACACAGCATAGAGTGTGGATGTTGTTGGTGAAGTTGAATCCTGAGCCAGTACAGCACCCGCAAAGGAGGTCGAGTAGTTAACTCATAAAGAAGTCATCTCGGACCACTTCAGAGGAATAGGTGGAACAGGGATATTTAAACTGTGATAAAGAAGGGTGCAAACTCTGTGCCAATCAATCAAATAGAGGGAATAAAAGGGTGTGTGCTTAATCCTAATCAGGTAGGCTGTGAAAGAGGATTAAAACAGGATGTTTAAGGGACAAAGAGATAGCACAGCAGGGTAGGGCATTTGCCTTGCAGCTGCCTACCTGGGTCCCATCCTTGGCATCCCAAATGGTCTCAGGAGCACCAGGAGTAATTCCTGAGTGCAGAGCCAGTAGGAACCCCTGAGCATCGCCAGGTGTGACCCAAAAAGAAAAAAAAACAGGTTTTGAGCTCTGTCCAGGTTTTGTACTTAATGTGTTTAGCTACAATATTTTCAAAGAACAGACTATTTAGCTTAAGAAAACACTTGCAACTTGAAAATAAGAAAATGAAAACTGGAAAATATTTACTGAATAATAAATCTTTTAAATATTTGGGTTATTCACCATTAGGGTATTTGAAAACCAATATGTAATCTACATTCAAATATGTTTCATTTTCTATTCTGTTTTATAGGGAAAACATGTATTTTCTGTTGTAAAGGGGAGGAGAAGGATGGCAGTGAAAAATTACACAACACCTACAGAATTCATCCTTTTAGGACTATCAGATGATCCAGAGCTTCAGCCTGTGATTTTTCTATTTTTATTTATCACATATATATTAAGCATCACTGGAAATTTGACCATTATCACTCTTACCTTGGTGGACTCTCATCTACAGACCCCTATGTATTTCTTTCTCAGAAACTTCTCTGTACTGGAAATTTCCTTTACATCTGTCTGCATCCCTAGGTTTCTGGGCACAATAATCACCAAAGACAAAACAATTTCATATAACAGTTGCACAGCTCAGCTGTTTTTCTTCATCTTCATGGGCATAACTGAATTTTATCTTCTCACTACCATGTCCTACGATCGCTATGTAGCCATCTGCAAACCCCTTCACTATACAACCATCATGAACAGGAGACTCTGCATTATACTTGTCTTTTTTGCTTGGTTGGCAGGATTCTTAAATATCTTTCCACTAGTTATTCTTTTCCTTCAGTTAGACTACTGTGGCTCTAATGTCATTGATCATTTTACTTGTGACTATTTCCCCCTCTTACAATTATCTTGCTCAGATACAAGGTTATTGGAAGTTATTGGTTTTTTCTCTGCCTTGGTCATTCTGCTTTTCACTCTGGCTTTAATAATTCTATCCTACATGTTTATCATTAGGACAATTCTGAAACTTCCTTCAGCTAGTCAAAGAAAAAAAAGCTTTTTCTACATGCTCCTCTCACATGATTGTTATATCCATATCCTATGGCAGCTGCTTATTCATGTATGCCAACCCATCTGCAAAAGAAAAACATCACTGAACAAAGGAGTAGCTATTCTGAATACTTCTGTGGCTCCGATGATGAATCCATTTATCTACACCTTGAGGAATCAGCAGGTGAAGCAAGCGTTTAAAGATACTATCCAAAAGGTTATGTATTTATCTAGTAAATGAAGGTAGCAGCATAAAGGAATCAAGTATTGTGAATACTTTCTATCACATGCACTCTAAAATTTATTTCATAGCAATGATATGGTTTTATTATTTTATTAGTTATTCATATTTTCCTTTTAGTTATTTTTTCCATTTTAGGTAGAACCTGTTCATTTTCTAAAAAGTACCATTTTTAACTTTTCAGCTTACACGTTGCAGTGTTCAGTGCATCATACATGGTACAGAACCCAATCGAACCCAAGTTGTGTGAGGAAAGTGCTCTATCTGCTCTACTAAAGCTTTGGCCCAATATAATTTCCCCCACTTATTCAGTTAATTGAATAAAGCATTATTTGTCCAGAAGATTATTACAGTTTAGATGATTTATTTAAATAATTTGCATGAGGGGGAGAATATCTGGGTTACAAATTATGATATTTGAGTAGAAATTGACTTTTTTTCCTTTTCACTTCTTTTCTGTTTTGGGGGAAGTTGTTTATTTGTTTTTGATTATTTGGGGCCATGCTCTATGGTGCTCAGGGCTTACTCCCACCTCTGTACTCAGGAATCACTCTGGGTGGGGCTCCTCGAGTGGGATGTGTTGATCGGAATCTACCCCTGATTGCCTGCATGTAAGGCAAGTGTTTTATGACTCTATCCCCATATTATGTTTTGGTTTTGATAGACTTCACTTCACTTGATCACTTGACTTCCCGTAGATCATCGACTACTCAAGTGGGCACCAGTAACATCTCAATATGTCCTGTCACATGCGAGATAGCCCAAGGGCATCTGCCCACTCCAGGAACATAAAGAGCCTCAAACCATTCCATCAAGTCATGGGAATGTGGTCTATAATTGTTACTGGTAATTGGCATGTCAAATACAACATGGGTAGCTTGCCAGGCTTTGCCATGCGGGTGGGATAATCTTCTAGTTACCTCAAAACTCGAGCATTTATTGATGAATCATTATCAGGTCTGATATTGAGATCTTTATTTATTAAAGATCTTTATTTATTAAAGATCTCAATAAAATAAACATGTCTTTAGAAAATGTAGAGATGGGGTCGGAGAGAGAAAAGAGAGAGGAGAGCACTTGCCTTACAAATGGCTGACCATTTTGATAGACAATGACTTTAAATAGAAAGAGGTTTAATATAGATGTAGATTAAACTACCCCTTTCTTTGCAGATATAGATGAAATGTTCTATCTCATTTATGAAATCAAGCTTTCATAATCATCTGTGTATCAGTTGTACCATTTGTCTTCCTGTTGTTCATCAATTTGCTGATGGGCACCAGTAACATCTCCATATATCTTGTTACATGCTAGTGTAGCCCAAGGGCATCTGCTAGCTCCAGGAATACAAAGAACATCAAACCATTCCTTCAGGTCATGGGAATGAGGACTATAATTTTTACTGGTTTTTGGCATATCAAATACGACATGGGTAGCTTGGCAGGCTCTGCTGATCATCTGTGTAGTATCTTCTGTGTATTTCAGAATAAACATCTACTTAATATTTTAATTAGAAATTATGTATAATATAAGTAAACTTCTAGCTATAGTTATTTTGATTTTGAGGGGCATTGCATATAAAATGAAAAGGTATAGTGTGTGTATAAAATGAAGGTTTCATTTTATATATAAAACTGTCATTTTATATACTGTACCTTTACCTTTCTGATTATTTTGACTTTTTTAATATAATTAAATTTAGCTACCTGCAATTGTGATTCCAATTTTTTGTCAGAAGTATTTTTCTTAAAGGTGACAGTGGTTTTTGGATTGATGTTGGAATATTGAAAGTATGAAACAAATTACTTTGAGCAACTTTGCAAACCATGGTATTTAAAGTTGAAAAAGAAAGAGCATTTTTCTCTAAGTCAAATACTTGCAAATGTTTCAAAACCAGAAAACAACCAATATAAAATATATGAAGAATAATTCAATAAATCATGATGCACTGAATTTTATTCTATAGAAATGTGTTTTAATCTTTGGGCCTGAAAAGATTTTAGCATTTTTTGTGTAGTGAATAAAAAAATTATATGAATAGAAATACTATATGATTTTCATATTCTACACACTTCATTCTGTGTTGGGGAAGTGCTAGTTATATGAATTTTAAAAAGACATCTTAGAAAAATGATTATTTCTAATTAATAGTTATATCAGCTGACTAAAATAAACTGCAAATTCAGTCAGATTGCAAGATCAGTTCAGATTGTAACTTCTTTTTTGTTTATTCTTGGGATTAGGGGGCCACATCTAGTCATTGTTCAAAGACTTTTCTTGCTTCTGTACTCAGGGATCATTTTTAACCCTTAGAGGGTCATATGTGGAGACAGGGATCAGATCTGGGCACTAAACCTGGTTATGTAAAGCAACACCTTAGTCCTACAGTATTGTTCCAGTCCTTAGATTGTAAATTTTAAGAAATGGGATTTAAATGTATTCAAGTTTTGTGTGAAAGTTAGAATTAATTTTAGATTGGAAGATTAATTTATTTTTAAAATTTGCTAATAATTTATGAAATAAGCTAATGTCAAACATCATAATAGTGAAGTTTTAATATAGGATCAAGTCACTCACTCTTAACTTTTTAATATCATCACTGTTTGTTACTCAGGTAATACTAAAAACTGATGATGCTTTTTACAAATAGTGGGAAGAAAATATTTCATGATTTAAAACAATTTATGAATGTTCAAGCTGTTTTATGTAGAGAATGTACCAATTCATATTTTTTAAAGAACTGTGAATGATAGTCCCTATTTTTCATACTAACTGGCAGCATTTTTTTCTGGACTTGGTGGTAAAAATTATCCTTGAAGGGGTAAAATGGTATATTTCATATTAATTTACATTTTCACAATAAGCCATGACAATGCACATGGTAGTTATCTGACTTTACACTTTTCTCATCTTATGTGACCTATGCTAACATTTGTAAACTCAAGTTATCTATTTTGACATATACGTATATATGTATATGTGTATACATGTATATGGGTATACATGTATATACGTGTATGCATATATATGTATACATGTGTATGCATGTGTGTATATGTGTATACACACATGCATACATTTATACATATACATGTATACACATATACACATACACACATGCACACATACACACATGCACATATACACATATAAAATATATACATATATCTTGGATGACAGGCCTTGCTAGCTTGGGAGCTTTGCTCTTTTATTCACCCACAGCTTAATCAATTTATATGTTCTTAAGTCAGGGTTCATACTAATGAGATCTCTCTTCTATGTAAATACTAATGGAGGGCAGTTACAGAAGTCACCTTGACTCTGATGAATAAATTATGACTTATTATTATACAACTGCTAAGACTTCTGTGTTATCTAGGTTGGGCAAAGCTCCTTTTTATACCCACTGCATCCAGCGTGGAACAGTTAGAATTTACCAGGAGACTACCACCATGGCTACGATGAAACTACCATTTAAGATTATAGGAAGGATCATACTAGTTTGCACTCACACAGGCAAGTGTGACCCTTCAGTATACAGAGATTGAGATAATCAAATCACCCTGGTGCAGATAATAAATAAGAAGGACCTTGTGGGTACAACTAGATTACATGAAGCCCATAAAATTAAGATGTATTATTTTATACCAGCCTCCCCCGCTTTTACATAAGAGATAATCTCAAAAGAAGGGATTAGTCCTTGGCATACTCCTTTGTTCATACCTATAATAGGGTGTTGCACCTCCCTTCTACACTCTTCTACTATCTAGAAGCTGTTTAGGGTTCTTTGTTGACAAGACCCTCCCAGTCAACAGTTAGGATTACTTTGGTGTATATAAAGGGACTGACTTGAGGCGCTCGCCCCTTCCTTGTGGGTAGAACTCCTCTCGGCTGAGATTCTCTCTCTTTGGTGGGAGACTTGGACTCTAGTGTATGGTCTAAGTTCTGACCGGAGAAGTAGAGTTCTTTCATTATATTGGACTGTGGTAGTAGAGCGTTTGTACTA
Source organism: Cryptotis parvus (assembly GCA_021461705.1). Lineage (NCBI taxonomy): Eukaryota > Metazoa > Chordata > Mammalia > Eulipotyphla > Soricidae > Cryptotis > Cryptotis parvus. The sequence goes on along the minus strand of JAJIBD010022666.1, from coordinate 93,345 downwards.
TTAAAAGCCTTTTTGGAACTGTGCTGAACTCATGAGTTTTCATCCATTCCCTGGCGGCTTCATAGGTAGAAGAGAACTTCTGTCCTGGTACTGTTGGGGACCCCAGAGGCTCCCGACACACATACACATGTGTGTGTGTGTGAAAGAGAGAAAGAGAGAGTGTGTTATTAATTGAAATTGCGCTGCTATATTTTACAAACATATGCATCACATGTGCTTTGGAGAAAGATGAAGAACACTGACTAATATGATAGGGATTTTCAAAATTTACTGAGAGTTCTTTATGCTATTTACTAAATGACAGAATTTTTCAATCAAAGAAAACATCTTATTTTTTTTCCTAGCAAAATCTAAGCTATATAAAATGATATTTCTTAAAAAAAGTGAAATAAATTTCCACATCAGTGTAGATCATAGCAGATGCTAATGAGTCTAAAGCATGGGTCAATCAACACACAATAGTTTCAGATCTCTCAGGAGGAACTCTCTTGAAAACTTTATATGTGAGGTTATCGTGGGATTATTCTAAGAAGTTTGCCTCAAAATCTACATTCAGCTTTTGTATAATTCCTTAAGCCATTTAGTACTCTAGTTAAAAATAATTTATATTTACCAGCTTTGAAGAATTTTGTTTCTGTATATTCACTTAATATATTAGGGTATGTGTAGGCAATAGAGTCTCAAAGCAAGGAAACACTAATTCAATTAGACAAGGAAACACTAATTGAATGAATTTATTTATTATTAAAATTTTAGTCCAGGTAACATTTGTTGAATGACAAGCCTAGCTAGCTTTAGGAGATTTGATGTTTCATCTATTTTATTTATTTACAAGCTCTTAAACCAGGGTTCATATTAATAAGATCTCTCTTCTGTATAAACAGTGATGGAGGGTGAGGCAGTTACAGAAGTCACCTTGACATTGAATGCGTAATATATCTACTATGACTCTATGTTATTTAGTTTGGGCACAACTCTTATTTATACCCATAGGTCTCAGTGTGAGACAGTTAGAATTTACCAGGAGACTACCACCTGGCTATGTTGAGACTATGATTTAAGATTATAGGAAGGATCATACAAGTTTGTCCTCAAGCACGTGAGCTTGACCCTTTCAGTATAAAGAGAACAAGATACTCAGAGTCACCCTGGTGAAGATCACTTGATCACTTGAATCCAGTTATTCATCGATTTGCTCGAGCGGGCTACAGAAATATTTCCATTGGCCCTGGCATCTGGTTGATTCAGGAATATGAAGAGCCTCAAACCATTCCTTCAGGGTCTTGAAAAAGAAGTCTGACTATCTTGTAGGTGTGTGGCCACGTGATCTTTGGAAATGCCGGGGATCCAGTTGGTAGCGGCTCTAGTACAGCGGTCGTCTCCAAATCGCATTACATGTCCAGCCCATCTGATTTTTGATGCCTTGGCAAACGAGACAGTGTTCCTGATTCTGGAATAGCGACCTATGTTGGAGCTCTGGATTCCTTCTCCCACTTGAGTGAGGCATTATATTACAGGCATAGCTATTTCGATTCCTCTCTGGGAGAACCGAATAACATGCTCATCCTGCTTTTGTAGGCCCAGGTCTCTGAGACATATGTTAATGCAGGGAGAACGGTAGAGTCAAAGAGATGTGCCCGGAGCCGCAGGTTCTTTGTCTTTTTAGCTATTTCCTCAATGCCTTTGAAGGCATTCCATGCTGCTCTCACCTCCTGCCTAGCTCAGGTTTTAGGTCTTTCATCATGTTGACTTCTTGACCTAGGTACACATAACTGCTGCATTCACAGGTGTCTGTTCCATTGAGAGTGAATGGGTTCTGGAACTAGTTCATTTTTCATGAACATTGTTTTGTTTAGATTCAGTTGTAGACCTATCTTTCCACATTCTCGGTCGAAGTCAACCAGCATTTGTTCCGCTTGGCTAATGCTTGGTTTTATTACAATGTTATCATCGGCAAAGCGGAGGTGGTGTAGTTGCTGACCATCTATCTCCACTCCCATTCCTTCCCATTCTAATTGTCGCATGATGTTCTCGAGGGTGGCACTGAAGAGTTTTGGTGAAATGGTATCACCTTATTGAACCCCTCTTTTGACGTCAATGATCACTTCCTTATAGAATGGTGAGATCCTGGTGGTGAATCTGTAATACAGCTCACGAAGGATGTTGATATATTGGGTTTGAACTCCCTGTTTGGCTAGGCTAAGGCTTTCTTTAAATCAATGAAAGTGAGACAGAGTGGCATCTTGTACTCCCTACAAACCTCAATGAGCTTGGTTACTGTGTGGATATGGTCGATTGTGCTGAATCCTTTCCGGAAGCCAGCTTGCTCTCATGGTTGTCCTTCATCTAGTGTTCTGCTAATCCTGTTCAGGATGACTGGAGTGAACAGCTTGTAGATGACGGACAACACACAGATTGGGCACTTAAAAAAAATTTTTTTTTTCATCTCCAAATCACATTTTATTTTTTTTAAACAATTCTATTACACCACTTTTAGACATACAATTACAATATGCTCATGCTTGAGTTTTGGTTCTGCAGTGTTCCAATACCCATCCTTCCACGTGAACCCATCTCCCATCACCAATGTCCCCACCTCCCTCCCCCTCCTGCACCCTAACTATTTGGCGGGTTCTGTATATCTTTTCTCTCCTCACTATCTCTCCCTCCCACCTACCTTTCCTACACATCATAGAATGAAGTACATTAAATGACATAAATGACATAACTGTTTCCACTAGTTTGATGAACCGAGTGGCCACAAGTGGCCAAGTGACTTAGGGGCCTCATGGTCAGCGTCTGGAAAGCGAAAATGGCGGCCGATGTGGTGGGTGAGTCTCATCCGGCTGCTTCCAGGACCCCACAGAGGTGATGGGCCAACACTCAAAACCCATCTGTCCTCCTGGGGGCCTCATGGTCAGCTGAGCTTGGGAGAGCCGAGTTCCAGTTCTCCCAGCTGTGTCTGAGGCTCTGCATGCTATGGCTGGTCACCCCAGAGCAGCTCTGTGTGGGGCTACCAGGCTCAGACAAAATGGAGAGTGGAAAGGGAGTCCCCAGCTCCATCTGAACAATTCCCAGTGTTTCCTGCTTCTGGGAGCTGCCAGCCAGGGCTCGAACTCATTTTGCTCTGTTAATCTGGTCTTGAGGTCAGCGTCCTTCCCAGGCGGGCTCTAATGTGCTACAGCAACCTTACAGCAAAAATTGTTGCTAATGTGGTTGGTGAGTCTCATCCGGCTGCTTCCGGGACTTCCCAGAGGTGATGGACCAATACCCAAAACACATCTGTCCTCCTAGGGGCCCTATGGTCAGCTGAGCCAGGGTAGAGCCGAGTTCCAGCTCCCCCAGCTGCGTCTGAGGCTCTGCTTGCTCTGGCTGGTCACCCCAGGGCAGCACCTGGGTGGGGCTACTGGGCTCAAACAAAATCCAGAGGGGAAGGGGGTGACCCCAGGTCCATCTGATCAATTCCCGGTGATTCCCACCTCTGGGAGCTGCCCAACTGGGCTTGAACTCGTCTTGCTCTGTTAATCTGGTCTTGAGGTCAGTGTCACTCCTGGGTGGACTCTGATGTTGATGAGCTGCAGCGTCCGGACAGCGAAAATTGTCGCTGATGTGGTGGGTGAGTCTCATCCGGCTGCCTCCGAGAACCCCAGAGGTTATGGGCCCACTCCCAAAACCCATCTCTCCTCCTGGGGGCCCCATGGTCAGCTGAGCTAGGGAAGAGCCGAGTTCCAGTTCCCTCAGCTGCGTTTGAGGCTCTGCATGCTATGGCTGGTCGCCCCAGGGCAGGGTTAGGACAACAGGTATATAAGGACATTGTGGGTTCCATCTATATTTCATGAAGCCCATGAAATTAAGATGTATTACTTTATACCAGTTCCCCTCTCTCCAGTGTTTTACTTAATAGATAATCTCAGAAGAAGGGATTAGTCCTTGGCATAATCATGTTAGACATGTAGTAGGGTATGGCACCACCCTTCTACACCCTTTTACTATCTAGAAGCTCTTTAGTTGATCTTTGTTGACAGGATCCACCCTGGATTAGGATTACTATTGTGACTGGTGTTACCATTTTTGAGTATTATTAGCACACTGTTCCCTTCTCTGTTTTACCTAACCTTTGACTCCCACGTTTGTGGTAGATTCCACCTTTGACAAGACCTCCTAATCCATGTTTTGCCTGATATTGGATATTGGTTTCATTTTATATATATATATATATATTATATATGTATATATAAATACATACATAATAATAATATAAAGCAAATAAATGCAATAGCACCCACAGTCTCTTACTGAATGCCTCTGAGTGTGCTGGGTGTAAGAGTGCTCCATTTCTTGTGTATGTTGTCCTGCTCTGGTGTTCTTCTAAGAACTGTCCTAGTGATTTTTTCAACTTATTTTTTATGCTTGTTGCTACTTCTTTGCATGTCTGGTTTCTTTTCCTTTTTTTTTTCTTCTTTTTTGGCAGACCAGATTAACAGAGCAAAACGAGTTCGAGGCCTGGCAGGCAGCTCCCAGAAACAGGGAAACACTGAGCCCAGAAATGCTCAGGGCTTACTCCTAGGTCTGTGATACGTGCCAGGGATCATTCCTGGACAAGCAAGAGGATATATATAGGATGCTGGTGTCAAACCTAGGCCAGCAACATGCAAGGCAAGTGATCTGCTTGCTGTGCTCATGCTCTGCCCCTGTCTATTTTATTTTTCAAGTAGTTTGTTGGATTTTAATTTAGAATCCTTAGTCTATAGTTGTGGTTAATCAATAAATGCACAAACTGAGAGCCTACTACTGAGAGTATACCACCCGCACGGCAGAGTCTGGCAAGCTACCTGGGTCGTATTTGATAATCCAAAAACCAGTAACAATTATAGACCTCATTCCCTGACCTGAATGAATGGTTTTAGGCTCTTCATATTCCTGAAGCAACCAGATGCCATTGGGCTACACTGGCACGTGATAGGGTCAAATGGAGATGTTTCTGGTACCCGCTCAAGCAAATTGATGAATATTGAGATGTCAAGGAATCAAGTGATTGTGTACATAAGGGGCCTGACTTGAGGTAGTTTCCTCTCTGGTGGTATCCAGTGGAGAAAGTCTGGTGGGACTTTCTCTGGTGGTATCCTCTTTGGTAGGAGAATTGGGCCCTCGTGCATGGTCTAAGTTCTGACCAGAGCTAGAGGTCTTCCATTATATAGCTTTCAATTTATAGGATTGCGATGGTAGAACTTGTTGTACTAATAAAAGCCTTTTGGAACTGTGCTGGACTCATGAGTTTTCATCTGTTCCCTGGCAGCCTTAGAAGTAGGAGAGAACTTCTGTCCTGATAGTCTTGTGGACACCAGTGGCTCTTCGACAAACATTGTCTTAATGCTAAAAAATTCCTTCATCATAACACTTCATCATAGTACTAGCTACAGTGTGTTTTAGTTGACATCTACATTTAAATATTGGTGAGGAACAAGGACTAGAATGAAGGAAAATACTGAGCAACTGGAAAGCTAAGAGTGATAGGCAATAAAGAAATAATGAAGAAAAGAATTGAGGAATTTTCAAGATATGAAAAATGATAGCTTGTAGCTTTGTCTTAATGGATTTGCATAATGACTTAGATGTCTTAAGTGACTGTTGGTACTAGAAAGAAAGATTTGGCTATTTGTTTAAAAAACTAATGAAGATGCAGAAGATTCTAGATAATCTTGTATGTATGTGTGTGTGTGTGTGTGTGTGTGTGTGATCTACAAATCTTAATCACTTGATCACTTGACATCTGTTATTCATTGATTTGCTCGAGCAGGTGCCAGTAACATTTCCATTTGACCCTATCACGTGTCAGTGTAGCCCAATGGCATCTGCTTGCTCCAGGAATATGAAGAGCCTCACACTGTTCATTAAGGGTCTTGACAAAGAAGTATCTTGTAGGTGGGTGACCACGTAATCTTTTGACATCCGTGGGATCCAGTCCACTCCACATAGTGGAGACAATGGCTCTAGTCCAGCGGTTGTCTCCAAACTGCATTACATGTCCATCCAGCCCATCTGATTTTTGAAGCCTTGGCAAACGAGACAGCGTCCCTGACTCTGGAACAGTGATGGAGGTCGAAACTCCGGATTCCTTCTCTCACTTGAGTGAGGCTTGATATTCCAAGCATAACTCTTTCGATTCCTTTTTGGGAGACTAGAATAGCATTCTCATCCCTGTTTTCATAGGGCTTACAAATAGTGGAAGTTTTGCTTCAACATTTTCTACTAAAATGCTTTATATTTTAATTTTTGTTATCAACTTTTGCTTGCAAAGACTTGTATTTTTGTTTTGAATAGTAGTGATGAAATGGGAATTATTTTCTTTTCTTCTTTCTAGTTCAATTGAGACCATTAACAATTAGAATATTTATTAGAATAAAAATTTTATCTTATTGTTTTGGGTATTTTCTTGATTTGTCATTTTTGCACTAATTTCCTATAGTTTAACATTTTATTTTTTAGAAACAAAAAATATGTTTTGGCAGTTTATTGTGTAGATTTTTTTTTAAAAGACTGTCCTGGGGTTTTGCATAAAGTTCCATACTTGCTAATGTTAGACACATGTCATTCTATTAGTGAGCCACATTTCCACTCTATTCCCTGTCCCATACCTTATAATTTTTTTTATTTTACTAGTTCATGTTGATATTTCTTTTTATTTTATATTAGTATCTCTTAATATATATTCAGTATTGTGCTAGTTAAGATCAATTTAGTGATAATTGTTTCTTCAATTTTATCTATAAAGTGCTTTATACCTTTTCAGTTATGAATGTCAATTTGTCAAGTTAGATCATTCATTTTGGGGGGGGGCTGAGGGTAACACCCAGTAATGCTCAGGTGTTACTTCTGACTTTACAATACAATATAATTACAGCACTTTTAGGAATTGCTCTTAGAAGTGCTTGGGGTACCATATGAATACCAGGAATCAAACCCAGGTTGGCCGCGTGCAAGACAAATGCCCTACACACTGTGCTGTCGCCCCAGCAATGGGCAGTTTATTCTTGACTGAAAATACTTTTCTTAATACTTTGAGGTCCAAAATGGAACAATCCTACTACCAGCTCTATGCTCAGAAATCATTCCTGGTGGGTCTCAGAGGACTTTATGGGGACAGAGGAATCAAACTCACTTAATCAAATGCAAGATCATTACCGTACCCACTGTATTATCTCTCCAATGGAAAGGAGTCTTCAATGATGTGATGTCGTTGGAAAAGGAAAGAAAAATAAATGAAATTATTAAACTTTTGGTACAGTAAAAGAAACATGAGATCAAAGAATATAAACAACTAAATAGGAGAAAATCTTGCCTCAATATATCAGATAATATATCAGAGACAGTAATGGGGCAGAGCTGCTACTGGCTCTCACTGTGCCCAGCCTCTCATGAGGCGCCCAAGAGGGATGGCAGGTTCTAGCCCTGGCCCGCAACCCCCTGCAGAGCCTCACAACAAGCCAGACAACCCCCCCCACTCCATGAGGACCTCAGTTTTCCACATCCGGACTTCCCCTAGTCAGAACTCCACCCAGCAGACCAGCGTATCACAGCCTGGCTCATAGAGATCCACCCTGCTGCAGTCTTTTTAATCAGGCCTTGGTATGCAATTCAGAGACAGACATGGGGCAGAGCTGCTACTGGCTCTCACTGTGCCCAGCCACTCATGAGACGCCCAAGAGGGATGGCAGGTTCTAGTCCTGGCCTGCAACCCCAGCAGAGCCTCACAACAAGCCAGACGACCCACCACTCCATGAGGACCTCCATTTTCCACATCCGGACTTCCCCCTCATCAGAACTCCACCTAGCAGATCAGCCTATCGCAGCAGTGTGGTTCATCAATAAATGCTGGATTTTGAGATGACTACAAGAGTATGCTACCTGCACAGCAGAGCCTGGCAAGCTACCTGTGTCGTATTTGATATGCCAGATACCAGTAACAATTATAGACCTCATTCCCATGACCTGATGGAATGGTTTGAGGCTCTTTATGTTCCTGGAGCAAGCAGGTGTCCTTGGGCTCTACTTGTATGAGACAGGTCATATGGAGATGTTACTGGTGCTCGCTCGAGCAAATCGATGATGAACGAGAAGACAGTGATACAGTGATATCAGATAAGAGTCTAATATCAAAATATATAAAGGATTCTCAAAGATCAAAATAATTTTCAGTTTCCAGAAATCCTTTAAAATGTCACTAAAATTTCTTGGGGATTATATGAAAGCTCTGTAATACTTTGGAAAGTATTGCAAAATAGAATGCTGTTTTAATACTGATCCTCCCTATCTACAAACATGGTTGTATTTCCTTCTACTGGTGTCCTCTTCTATTTCTTTCAGCAGTGACTTGTATCTTTTGCTAGATAAATCCTTCATCAAATTTGTTAAGTTCAGTCCTTAGTACTTGATTTTTTTGTACCTATTTTGAAAAAATTATCTTGTTTTAATTACTCTCCTTCTAATTATTGTATGTATGCAGAAAAAATGCCACATATCTTGTCAGCTAGGTTTGCAAGTTTAATGCTTGTTTGTCGGGAGCGCCGCCAGGGTCCCCGACAGTGTTGGGAAGAGAGTTCCCTTCTACCTCCGAAGCCGGTGGGGAATGGATGAAGACTCAGGAATCCGATGCAGTTTTAAAAGGGCTTTACTATCACAGGTTCCAATATATAATCCAAGAGCAGGGAAAATCTCCAGACTCTGGGTTCCCTGCTAGGCCCCAGCCAGGTGTAGGCCAAGATGGCTGCCACCAGGTGTTGAGGCCCAACAGAGAATGAAGAGGACGGAGAAGCAAAATGCCAAGGGAAGCCAAAATGGAAAAAAGGGGGAAAAAAAGAGAGCGATTCTTTCTTCTTGCAGCTTATTTTATAGCTAGAAATCCGCCCAAACTCCCCAGCCCAGCCCATTCCGGGCTGGGCTATCTAGAGATGAAAACAGGAAAACAGCTCCATAGAATGTAGCAACTTCAGGAGACCATCTGGTTGTTTACAAGGACCCAGAGCTAATTAAAAGCCTCCTAGCAGAGCTGGGAGAAGCTACAAGCCAAATGTAACTTCCCCTGGAAGGAAGGATCAAATGCCCTCAGGTAATTTCTCCCAGCACCTCACCTAATATCTTGAGCCAAGATCTGCCTGGAATTGCCTTTATAGAGTAGAGAAGGGGGTTTCTGAGATGGCATGTCTCTGTACCAAAGACTAATACTAATGCCAGTAAAATATTTCTCCAAGCCTTCACAAGAGTCTCGTCTACTTCACGGTAGTGTTTTGTATTTTTGTTGCCTTTGAGTTATCAGGGAGCCATGCTTGCTTGCTTGGAGGCAAACAAAATTTCTCTCTGGTCTAATTAGTTAGAGATCCATCGTGGCCAGGCATATATGCTGGTAAGATCTAGCTAGTCCCACCATGCTTGTGGTAGCATGAGAGAATATTTATACCAGCCAGTACAGAATACATGGTCAGATAAGTCTGCCACATTCAGACTATCCCCCTATCTATGAAGTGACTGGCAGGGAGGCAATCCAGGGCAGATGCGGAGGCCTAGGCTTTTAGGTGTCCTGCAACACTTGTTGTATTCTTTTAATATGATTTTTGTTTTATTTTTTCGGCCACAATCAGGTAACTTCTTACTCTATGCTCAATAATTACTCCTGTTGGGGTTTATGGATGAAATGGGATTCTGGGAACTGAAACAGGTCAAGCCTCATTGGTTTATTATTTTTATAGCATTTTTGTGAATTTTTATGTAGCTTAGGGATTCTCTATGTATATTGAAGTTTCAGGGGAGGTGTAGTTGCTGACCATCTATCTTCACCCCCATTCTAATTGTCTAATTACATGGTGTTCTTGAGGGGTGGTGCTGAAGAATTTCAGTGAAATGGTATCACCATGCAGAACCCCTCTTTTTACATCAATGATCACTTCCTTGTAGAATAGTGAGAGCTTGGTGGTGAATACATAACACAGCTCATGAAGATCTTGATGTATTGAATTTGAATGCCCTGTTTGGTTAGGACTTTGATGTCATCGCTTCACTGATGACATCATTCTAATAACACCAAACATTAGTCAAGCGGCACAAATGCTGGCTGACTTTGACCATGAATGTGGGAAGGTAAGTCTAGAGATGAATCTCAACAAAACAATGTTCATGAAAAATGAACTACTTCCAGATGCTCCATTCACTCTTTGAGAGTCTTCCAAAGAGGAAAATGAAAGAGCTATGATTGGAATTTAACACATCACTCAAGTGAGAGAAGGAATCTGAAGTTCCAACCTCTGTCAAAGGTCAAGTCAGGGATTTGTCTTGTTTGCCAAGGTGTTTAAAATCATATGGTCTGGACATGTAATTTGATTTGGAGAAGACTGCTGGTATAGAACTGTTACTGACTGGATCCCATGGGATGTCAAAGATCACGTAGCTGCCCACCTATAAGATGGTCAGACTTCTTCGTCAAGAACCTGAATGAATGGTGTGAGGCTCTTCATATTCCTGGAGCAAGCAGATACCATTGGACTATACTGGCACATGATAGGGACAAATGGTAATATTACTGGTGCCAACTTGAACAAATTGATGAATAACGTGATGTCAAGTGATCAAGTGATTAAAGTTTCATCTGGAAATAGTGATAGTTTAGCATTTTAAGTTTGGATTTTTTTTTCTCTAAATGCCAGGACTGTATTGAAGAGAGTGGATAAAGAATTATCTATAGTCCAAAACTATATTGAAGAAGAGTGGAGAAAGAGAATATCTGTGCTTTCTTTTGTTCCTGACTTTACAAGGCTGAGGGCCACTTTATCGAGTAAACAAGGGTATGGAAAAGACTTTCTCCCTTCAGGTGGTGGGGCTCCCTCCACAGTTTCCTGGGCTATTGTGGAATCCTGGGACATTGTTTTCTCTCATCTTGGGCTGGTACACAATTATTTCAATAATATTCCTCATCATTTTTGTATAAACACATTAAAAGAGACAGACCTATGACTACACTTGGGATTGGGGTGACTTTCCTGGGGACATTACAACATATTGTCCGTAATGCATCCATCTTGCCAGATTGATCATTACAGCTCCTCAGGGTCCTATCAATAACTTTTCTATGGGGAAACACAGAGCTGATTCTGTGCCTTTCTGTCTCAGATTTGGGTCAAACAATGTGTGCTATCTGGTCTTGCTTTCAGAAGCAGGACACTTAGTTGTCCCATGCAGAAACCAGGGTGGACTATTTTTCTGGTTCTATAGTGGGAATTTCCTTTTTTTTGCTGTGAGAGGAATTAATCAATCTAAATACATTTGAGGTATTTAGTTATGAAACATAGTGCAAGCCTGGAAGTAACTAATTAGCCTGACCTATCTTTCTTAATCTATACAAAAGGACTTAGGTCCAACACAATAACATGAAAAGGATCTTCTAGACAAGGTAAAGAGTAAGAGCACTTTTTAACAAGCCACTGCATTTGGCTAGGAAATTTGACATATACTAACTATGAGACAGAGGGTTGTAAGCAAAGACCCCGATTTGGGGAACATGTCATTTTGTATTATGAAAGATAAAATGCAACATGTTTTGCATGATAAAATAAAATAAAATGGAATAAAATAAATTAAAAAAACATAAAAAATAAAGACATGATCATTTCACTTGATCACTAGACATCCCGTTATTCATCGAGAAAATACAAAAATATAAAATACAAAAAGCAGAAATAATTTTACACAATGTGATTGCTCCTGTATTTTTCTCTCACCATATGTCTATTTCATGGAGCAGTGATTTATTTTCCAGTTTTTCATTTCTTTTTTGTATCAGTTTAGATAGTAGGGTGAGAGTGTTCAAATGTATGGTTTTGGTGTATAATTCAGTTTTGCCACTGAAATTCCCAGGACAATTTTCTTATCCTATGTCACCTATGGTTTGACATGCAGTTTCTCCCACAAATGCCATCATTAATTATTGATAAGAGTTATGGTTTTAGTGCATGTTACATCTCTTAGTACCACACATGGCCCCCGACCTATTTTATGTGTTTTTCCAGTCAATCTATTGATTTTTCTCACAGCAACTCTAAAATTTGGCATCTTCCTACCTGATTTTCAGTATCCAATGTGAATTATCAATTAATCACTGTATCACTGTATTCCCGTTCATCATCGATTGGCTCGAGTGGGCACCAGTAACATCTCCATATGTCCTGTCTCATGCTAGTAGAGCCCAAGGGCACCTGCTTGCTCTAGGAACATAAAGAGCCTCAAACCATTCCATCAGGTCATGGGAATGAGGTCTATAATTGTTACTGGTATCTGGCATATCAAGTACGACACGGGTAGCTTGCCAGGCTCTGCCGTGCGGGTAGCATACTCTTGTAGTCATCTCTAAAACCAGCATTTATTGATGAACCAAGAGGCCGCAAGTGTTGTCCATAACCACAATCTGTTTGTCTATGTGCCACAGGTAGTGAGATAAGCATATACTAATCCTTCTGACTGGCTTATTTCTCTCAGCATGAGAACACCAGTTCCATTGGTTTACGCAAACTGAATAACTATTTTTTGGGGGTCTGTACAATATTTCATTGATTACATATACACAGCATTTTATCCACTTTTCTTTTATCAGATGTTTGGGTTGCTTCCATAATCTGGTAGTTGTAATAACAACCATAATGAGCATAGACTAAAAATATATCATATATAACATATATATGTATATATTAGAATGAATATATACATATATGAGATGTATGTATAAATATTCATATAACATTAATATATCATATATAGTTATATGATGAACATATATATATTTTTTTGAATGAGCTGAAGCTGGAGTGATGTAACTGGATCTAATAGAAACTCCATTCTTTTTTGATAAATCTCCATATATTTTTCACAGAGACAGTAAAATAACATTCCCAGGCACAGTAGATCAGGGTTCTTTTTTCCTACACATTTCCCTCAACACTTGATTTCATTATTTTTTAGAAGTACCACCTCATTGTCATTCCTGTTTGTTTTCCCTGATAGTAAGTGATAATGAACAAATTTGGAAATGCTTATTGGCAACATCCATTTGTTCTTTAAGGAAGTGTCTATTCATCTCTTCTCACCATTACTGGGGCTATTTTTGTTGCTGTTGGGTATCTTTCTGTTCTATAAATTTTAGTTCTTTTGCGTTAGCTGAAATATTATGTGTGGCTATCATGTCCCAGGTATTAAGACTGCGCTTGTCTCGTAATTAACCAAAATGACACAATCTAATGTTGGAACAAGAAGAAGATAAAAGTGCAAGCATTTTGATATTTTGCTTACACATTTTACTTGGTTTAAATCAACTCTTAATGTCAATATATTGTATATTCTTAAATAAAATGTTGAGAATATCCTCATCTTCCAAGTTTTATTCCAGAATTTAATAATATTTGGGCCTCAGATAAATAATATAATTACTATGGTAGTCATTTTTTCATTAAAAATGAACATGTTTACAACATATCATTCAAATTACTGACTTTTGTATTTAATTAATATAGTAATAAACAAGTATTTCTATTAGATTTTCACAGGGTCTTTCTTCACCATGCACTTTGTGTTGCTTAACCATGTAAACTTAATAATTGCATGTGTTTCAGAGATAGATTAAAATAATCTTAAAATATTCATGCAGAATGAGTTTCTGGGAGTAGCGTTCTGTTCTGTATATGTACCACAATTCCTTTACTATCAGGCCATAAGAAAATATGAAATCATGCAATTTTCTGCTACATATATGGTGCTGGAGCATATCATATTATGCAATGTTAGTCAGAAGAAGAGGGGCAGATATTGAATGATGTTCTTCATATTTGTGATACAAAGAAACATAGTAAGGAGTTAGCAGGTTTCCAAAGTCAGCAGAAATAAAGAGATGGTCTTTAGTAAAATTTATATAAATGTGGAAGGCTCAGTAGAGGTACAGGAGATAAGGAAAGACCTAGTTCGGTTGCTGGGACATGCTGAAGGGAAGCCACCAGACCCTCTGGCAAAGGGTGTCATGGCTGGGATGTTTGTGCATGAGACCCTACCATTATCGGTATTGTAAATAAAGGTGCCTAACAAAGCTTTTCAAAGAGTGTCTTGAATTTATGTTAAACAACTCTTGAATTAACTGATCATTGATCACTTGACTTCCCGTTGATCATTGATTTGCTTGAGCAGGCACCAGTAACATCTTCATACATCCTGTCACATGACAGAGTGCCCAAGGGCCTCAGCCCGCTCCAGGAACATAAAGAGCCTCAAACCATTCCATACAATCATGGAAATGAAGTCTATAATTGTTACTGGTATTTGGCATAACAAATACAACATAGGTAGCTTGCCAGGCTCTGCCATGCGGATGGGATACTCTAACTTAGACTAGAGTATCTTGAATTAAATAACAACTAAATATACAACTTAAAATTATGCATACAAATAGCATATTTTCCTTGGGGTCTTTTCAAATCAAGTAGTGAAGAATAAAATTCCATTTAGTCAGGGAAAATATTGCTTATTTTGGACATTAGAGGAGAAATTTGAGAGTTTCAAAAATGTATTTGATACTTTTCTGTAAGAGTGGATATTACACAGTTTCTCTAAGACATATCTTTATTTTATATACATATGAATTTTCTTAGCTATAAAAGAATCTGTATCTATATTATAGAGCCTAAACTTAATCCCAATACCTGGGAAGAATCCACAAATATGTATTGGCGGAAAAATTGGCAGTGAGTCCAACCACAATCTACTTTTATGTAGAAAGGTTTGGTTGAGAACTATAAAACATTATAGACAAGTTTGACATCTCTTAAGTTGATCAAACATCACAAGAAATCCTGACTTTTATAAAATTTAGAAAAATTTCATTTGCTTACAATAGTTTGCTGCTATTTAAAGAATCCTAATAACAATGAATTCCATTGTTATTAGGATTTTTAATGTATTTGACTGCTACTTTCATTGGTGAGGTTGCATATTATCTAATGAGAAATTATTTTTTATATTTTCCCATTGTTTCCAATGTATAGCACCATCACCAAAATATTCCATTATAACCCATGTACTAATACAAACTGTTGTTTAATGTTTGGTGTCTTGAGAACCCCAATCTCTATGGTACCTTTTGTTTATTCATTCAACGAATCCCCTGAGTCCAACACAAATAGAGCAGGTATAATTGTGGCTAGCTTGAATATGACTACATCTACACAAAAGACCACTTTATCTTTTTAACTAAATTAGGAATTAAATTAGCCTGTAGTTCAAGTGTGGTTTATTTTCCATATTAAGAGAATATATAATAAGAAACTCAGGTCACTGAAAAAAATAGGACTGATATTAAATATGGGTTGTTTTGTGACCCTCTTGGGTAAATATTATAGAGGATATCTTAGAATTATAGTTTACCATGAGTATTTTTTAAAAATTTTCTAAAAAAATAAAAGATACCAAAAGAAACAGATAGCAATGTCTTTTAAAGAACAATGAAATAGTTCATTTCAAATGTATTAAGCTGTCATAGGGAAATACTTTATATATAAAAATCACATGTACCATAAAAGTAAGTATGCTTTCGATGAGTTTCTTTTATAGAAGCATATTTATACTTTAATTGTATACATTTATTTTTAAATTGACATAATTTAATATAACATGTTGATATAAAATTAATCCACACGATTTATGTTGATTGCATAATGAAAAATTTAAAATGCTGCAAATTAAGTTCTATTTTTTTCATAAAATAACTATTTTTGATTTATAGAATATGGTTAATTTTTATGTACTGGATATCTTTTTAATAATAATTTAATATGATAATTTAATGCAATGAATATCAGACACTGAAAATAAGATTTACATAAGGAAAAGGTAATATTCCATTAACAGAGTGAAGGTATCTTTGTTTTATGTGTGAATTTAATCATAGTGAAAGTTAGAACTCTTCTATAAATGCAAATATTCTTTAAGTAATTTTTGAGGTAGTATAAAGTTTGCTAAATTTATATCAAATTACAACTTGACTGATAAAAATAATGAGATTCTTTCTAAAAGTACTGAGACTTATATAGAAATTAGATAAAAGTACAAAAAAGCAGTCTCTACATTGAATTAGCATTGACATTTTATGTTTTAAAAATGATGACAATACATCAAACATTTAATGTGAAGTAATATCTTTGAACAGACGTGAATTAACCAAATTCTGTGTAGCTTTGGCATAATCACAAAGCCAAATTAAAAATTAAAAAGAAATAATTTGTTGTTTCAAGCTAACTTTGAATATTAAGCTATTCTTTCAATCAACCATCAAGATAAGTAAAAGAAATTAGCAAATTGTGTGTAAATTATGAATTCTATTGAAAGTAGAAACACTTGCTATTTACAAAAGAAAATTTATTTTTTAAAAAGTCCTATTGCATAAGAGTTATCTCCTGATCATAATTATTCACAAAAATAAACATGCTCAAGAAGAATATATTTGAACCCAAATTATTTTAATTCATTTCAATGATATTAAAGGGAAAATAAGTAATTATTCAAAATATATATGTGTGTGGGAATGTATATGTACAGATGAAGAAAAAAATAACACCAAAGTATTTTGAGAGCAAATATGCTTTAATTGAATCAAAATGTCCAGGGTTTATTTGAGAAATTTCAAACTCAGAGGTCTGAATCTATTTGATTTGCATAAATCGGTCAGGGCATTCAGAGGGCAAGGACTAATTTGTAAGAAGATATTGAAGAAATGATCAGAATGATGATTCAGTGTATGTCATAGAAAATAATAGATTTAGTTTCACATAATACAAAAAGGAAACAGATATATTTTTTAAGTATTTTTATTATACCACCATGAGATATACAATTACAAAGATATACAATTAAAAAGTTTATGTTTGGGTTTTGGTCATACAGTGTTCCAGCACCCATCCTCCACCAGTGCCCATCTCCCACTACCAAGGTCCCTGGGTCCCAGCCCGCCTTCATGGCAGGTTCTTTATTTCTTTCCCTTTCTCTTTCTCTTTTCCTTCCCTTCAGACTACGGATTACAGAACATACATTAAAGGGTATTCATGTGTATCTTTTTGCCTGTATTTAATGCTCAGTTCTAGGTTGGTATTAGTACTTTTGATAATTGTTATCACACTGTTCCATTTTGGAAACAGATACTTTTAAGAGTGTATAATTAGTTGAGTGCATGTGTGTGAATTTGATTATTTTTCCAGTGCCCTTGGATTCTTATTTATTTCTCTTTTACAGATAAAATAATATCTTTAAGAAAGAAAACAGATAATGAAAAATTCCACAGGAGTAACAGAGTTTATTCTTCTTGGACTGACAGATGACCCCCCAGTGGCAAGTTGTCCTTTTTGTATTTCTCCTCATTACCTACTTGCTAAGTGTAACTGGGAACCTGACAATTATCACCCTCACCCTTTCAGATCCCCATTTACAGACCCCAATGTATTTCTTCCTTCGGAACTTCTCCTTCCTAGAAATATCATTTACATCGGTCTGTACTCCCGATTCCTGGTCACTATCGTGACAGGGGACAGAACAATTTCTTATAATGATTGTGTCGCACAGCTATTCTTTTTCATCTTGCTGGGAGTGACCGAATTTTACCTTCTGGCTGCCATGTCCTACGACCGCTATGTGGCCATTTGCAAACCTCTGCATTACACAACCATCATGAGCAGCAGAGTCTGTTTCCTCCTGGTCTTCAGCTGCTGGCTGGCTGGATTCCTCATCATCTTCCCGCCAATACTCCTGCTGCTGCAGTTGGATTTCTGTGCCTCCAATGTAATCGATCATTTTCTCTGTGATGCTTCTCCCATGCTGCAGCTTTCTTGCACAAACACTCGCTTTCTAGAACTCATGGCATTTTTTTTTTAGCAGTAGTAACTCTCATGGTCACTTTAACACTGGTAATTCTCTCCTACACGTATATTATCCGTACTATTCTGAGAATCCCTTCTGCCAGTCAAAGGAAAAAAGCCTTTTCCACATGTTCCTCCCACATGATAGTGGTCTCCCTCTCTTATGGGAGCTGCATTTTCATGTACATTAAACCCTCTGCAAGGGAAAGGGTGACTTTAAGCAAAGGAGTAGCTGTGCTGAATACCTCAGTAGCTCCTCTCTTGAATCCTTTCATATATACCCTTAGGAATCAACAAGTGAAGCAAGCCTTCAAGAACATGGTCCAGAAGATTGGTATTGCCTCAAATAAATGAATGCAATAAATGTGAAATATGGATCCTAAAATAAACCAGAATGGAAAACCCTTTCCTTTTCTACACTGTCTCTTTAAATGACTCATTATTTAAGTTATGTGGTACTGACACACACACACACACACACACATATATATATATGTAATCATGTACATGTATATATATGTATTCATGTACACGTATATATGTATTGATATTATATATAACATGTATATCTTATTCATAATATCATGTGTCTGTTGTATTTCGTTATATGGAAGGTCATCAATTTCTCACCAGAACATCTGAGTTTTAAATAGCAAATATCTCAATTATGTCTCATATCAAGCAAGGTTCATCTAGGATTAATCTAGAAAATTTGTAATTTTCCATACACTAAAATATGAAAAATGCATTTTATTTTAAAGAAATAAAAATGGTGTCAACTGTTCTTTAAAAAGTCTTCAAATCACTAAGAAAATGTTAAAAAATAACAGCATTTTTAGATCATCTAGGATTTATCAATAAAATGCTCTTAAATATATTAAAAATTAAGGAGAAACTGAAGATGTGTACTCAGAAGATTTTTTTTCTTTAAATAATACTGAATTATGTTTTGCCAATTTTCTGAGAACAAATTTTAGTGCATACAAGATATTTATTCTTTACGTCATAATATTTCCTTAAAATATGTAACTTGTTATAAAGTTTTCAATATTTGTCAGTAAATTTGATCAGGATAATCATGAATATACGGGCAAATTAAATGACTAGTCACTGGTACCCAATTCTCAATGATGCAGTAGAGGGACCTGAAAACAATAACAATGGTGTTGATGTGTAATAAGGGCAAATTCAGACTCTACTGACTCTTCTATGATAGCTTAGAAATAAAGAAAGTTTATTTATTATGCTTTCCTTTTTGAGAAAATGTTTACATTTGATATCCTAGGATTCCATCTGGAGATTGGTTCTTACTCCAACAGCTTCTGATAGCAGAGGGAATTCAAGCCTAGCAGAGGTACTATAACAGTCCCAGATGTCTCTGTACTGGCAGTGGACGCCCTTTTTGAACAGTGCAAAGAATGCATTTGGAAATCAGTTTTATCAAAGAGTTAAAATGCAAAGAGTTTATGCAAAGATAATTATAAATAACTACCAAAAATATCTCTAACTTTCAAAGCAATGAATAAGGAAATGGCCACATATTCCCTATTAATGGAATAAAAGTGTTAAGAATATCAAAATGACAGTGACAGTCTAGCCTGTTGGATAACAGTTTTAAGTATTTTGTGTTTAGCATTGGAATTTTCATTTATCTTCCTGTAAGAAGCTTAGCTTGTTTGATTTGTACCCATTTAGTGTAAATGGGGCACAGCCCTTTTCCTTTACACTCTTTGCATATTGTTATGTTAGAACAGTGATCTTTTTGTATAGACAGAGGGAGACAGACCCTGAATTTGCAATATAGGAGTTAATTAACTCTGTAATATTTACCCCTGGACATCCATCATATTACCTGACTCAAACTTAATTACTCTTAAATAGATTTTAATTCCTTATACCCCAAAAGAAGGGTTCTGTCCCTTGACTCAGATGGCCCAAGGGAAACCATGAGTAGTTACCTGGCTTCAACATGGGACAAGCTAAGCACCATAAAAAGTAGAAGACATCAAGAATATAGTCATGAAACCAATTCGTTCATGACCAAAAGATAAATTTATGTCTCTGTTGGGGTTAGGAAGAATCTAATCTGGCCGAAGGGTTATAATTTGGAATATATAGTGTGATATCCCCAAGAAAAGCCATCCTTTACCATGAGCCCAGAGAGATCATTTTTAGCATAATCCAGGGTCTAGATAAAAGTCTTTATCTCTTACTGTGTTTCTACAGAAATCACTTCAAATATTAATAAGTGAATCATATATGATTGTTCACCAACAAAGGAAAGGAGAAAGCACCCTGAGCTTGACTTGAATTCTGCCTTTGTCCTGTGAAGTCTGTAACCCCAGGGGAGATTCCATCCCTGGGGAGTGGTCGCCCTAGTAGACAGCTGCAGAAGGAAGGAGTTTCCTCACTTGCTCATTATTCTAAGATCAAAGTTCTACCACCTTTGGTGATCCCCAACACTTTGCATGCCTTTAACTAGCAGAATTAATTTAAAGGCTACCGGCTACTGATTACCAAGGAATCTCTGGTGGTTTGTTACATGCGAGTTGGACCATTTGTGTTCTTACCTTCACTTATTAAACTTTGTTTAATAATTGAGTGGGAGCCTTCTAAGTTTCATAAGTATGATAAGTGAAGCTTTTACTCTTAGAGGAAAGAAAAACATAGCTGAGAATGGACAACTTTCTGGAAGATGTTCATCCTCTGTCTAATAGTAGATGTCTAAAACTAGATGGAATCATTCAAAGGAGAAACCAATTTTTTGGATATGTTGCATTCAGAAATTTGCTTTAGTATTAGAAATACCTCAAGTGATTTTTGTTTTGATGGTATTTTGACTTATAATATGTTCAAAATTTGAAAAAAGGGTACTCTCTGCCTTTGCAGTAGCCCACATTCTCTCTTGAGCTTGTCATTCTCTCTCTCTTTATCTATCTATCTACCTATCTAGCTCTTCCTCCCTCTCTTTTATCGAAACCTCCAAATGAAATTTCTCTTTCCTACTCTTCTCATCTCCTCTAGGAATTTTATCCTATGAGAAATGCAAAAGATACAATGAGTCTGAATAAGGTCTGGGACTGATTTTCTTTTCCTGCAAAGAGCAATTCCTTTTTTAGATGAGTCCATTGCCCTCCTAGAAATGTGGTGTGAAGATCAAGTAGATGTCAGGTGTGGCTTGACAGCTACCTAGAGGGTTCATTCCACACAAAGGTTCATCTCAGACTTTATCAGCCCTAGACTTCTCAGCATAGGTGGATCTGGAGAAAAGTGGTTCTTGCTCTCTCCTCTCCACTTCACATAAGTCACACAGGGACCCACCAGCAATTTTTCACCAATAAGATTAGTGCTACAATACAAGGGCCTTAACATGAGATTTACCTGGTCCTTACAGTGATAGGGATTACCTAGACTACTCATGCTACACCAGAGTAGTTCAGGGAATAATGTGGTGAACCAAGGTTAGGTGGAGTCTAGGCATATATTCTAAACACTGTGTTATCTCTTCGCCTCTTTGGTCTTGTTTTTATAAGTCACAAATTTATTACGTTGACTTTCCTGAGACTTACTTTTAAAAATAAGTCAGGATTATTGAGGCCTGATTGTCTATACTTCAGAGTAGCAACAACCTTGATCACTTCATCACTTGACATCCTGTTATTTGCCAATTTGCTCGAGTGGGCACCAGTAATATTTCCATTTGACCCTATCACGTGCCAGTGTAACGCAATGGCATCTGGTTGCTTCAGGAATACAAAGAGCCTCAAACTGTTCATTCAGGGTCTTGATGAAGAAGTCTGACCATCTTGTAGGTGGGCGGCCACATGATCTTTTGACATCCCCTAGTATCCAGTTGGTAATGGCTCTAGACCAGAAATCATCTCCAAAATGCATTGCATGTCCAGCCCATCTGATTTTCGATGCCTTGGCAAACGAGACAGCGTCCCTGATTCTGGAATAGCGACGGAGGTCAGAACTCTGGATTCCTTCTCTCACTTGAGTGAGGCGTGATATTCCAAGCATAGCTCTTTCGATTCCTCTCTGGGGAGACCCGAATAGCATTCTCATCCTGCTTTTCGTAGAGCCCAGGTCTCTGAGGCGTATGTTAATGCAGGGAGAATGGTGGAGTCAAAGAGATGTGCCCGGAGCCGGAGGTTCTTTGTCCTCTTAGCTATTTCTTTGATGCTTTTGAAGGCATTCCATGCCACTCTCATCCTCCTGCGCAGCTCACATTTTAGGTATTTCATGATGTTGATTTCTCGACCTAGGTACACATAACTGCTGCATTCAGAGTTGTTGTTCCATTGAGAGTGAATGGGGTCTCTGGAACTAGTTCATTTTTCATAAACATGGTTTTCTTTAGATTCAGCTGTAGACCTACATTTCCAAAACTTGGTCGAAGTCAGCCAACATTTGTGCCACTTGGCTAATGTTTGGTGATATTAGAACGATGTCATCAGCAAAGCGGAGGTGGTGTAGTTGCCGACCATCTATCTTCACTCCCATTCCTTCCCATTCTAATTGTTGCATGATGTTCTCGAGGGTGGCGCTGAAGAGTTTTGGTGAAATATCACTCTGTGAAACCCCTCTTTTGACATCAATGATCACTTCTTTGTAGAATGGTGAGATCCTGGTGAATCCGTAATACAGAACATGATGGATCTATGTATTGGGTTTGAAGCCCTGTTTGGCTAGGGCTACGATGACCGCTTCAATCTCCACAGAATCAAAGGCTTTCTTTAAATCAATGAATGTGAGACAGAGCGACATCCTGAACTCCCTACAAACCTCAATGAGCTTGGTTACCATGTGTATATGGAATGAGCTTGGTTACCATGTGTATATGATTGATTGTGCTAAATCCTTTTCGAAAGCCAGCTTGCTCGCATCATTGTCCTTCATCTAAAGTTCTGCCAACCCTGTTCAGGATGACTAGGGTGAACAGCTTGTAGATGACTGACAACAGGCAGATGGGGCGATAGTTGCCAATATCCTGGATGTCTCTCTTCTTGAACAGTAGAACTGTCTTGCTGGTTTTCCAATGGGAGAGCACCTTGCATTCAGACAGGTAGCGTGTGAAGAGCCAAGCCAGTGTATTGATGAGTACTGAAGGCAGATTTTTCAGGTGTTCAGGTCTAAATTTATCTGGGCATGGTGCTGTTCCCTTCTTTACTGACAAAATGGCATGTTGGATTTTGGAAGGGAGAACATTGGGAATGACATATCCATCCTGTGGAATTTGGTATATGGGCAGGTGGACGTGGCTATCAAAGAGATCTGAGTAGAAGTCATGGATAATGTTCTCCAATGGCATTTTGTTCTGCAGTAGTAACTCTCATGGTCACTTTAACATTGGTCATTCTCTCCTACACGTATATTATCCGTACTATTCTGAGAATTCCTTCTGCCAGTCAAAGAAAAAAAGCCTTTTCTACCTGTTCCTCCCACATGATAGTGGTCTCCCTCTCTTATGGGAGCTGCATCTTCATGTACATTAAACCCTCTGCAAGGGAAAGGGTGACTTTAAGCAAAGAAGTAGCTGTGCTCCATACCTCAGTAGCTCCTCTCTTGAATCCTTTCATATATACCCTTATAAATCAACAAGTGAAGCAAGCCTTCAAGAACATGGTCCAGAAGATTTGCATTGTCTCAAATAAATGAATGCTATAATGTGAAATATGGATCCTAAAAATAAACCAGAAAGGAAAACTCTTTCTTTTCCTACACAGCCTCTTTAAAAGATTTTTCATTATTTAAGTTAAGGATTACTGAGAAATATATATTACATATAACAAGTTTGTCTTATTCCTAATATTATGTGTCAACTGTATTCTGCTATATGAAAGGTGATTAATTTCTCACCAGAAAAACTGAGTTTTAGGTAGCAACTCTCTCAATTATGTCTCATATGAAGCAAGGCACATCTAGAATTAATCTAAAAAATATGTAATTTTCCATACACTTGGATATGAAAAAATCATTTTTAAACAAACAAAAATTGTATCAATTACACTTTAAAATTTCTTTAAATCACTAAGAAAAATTTAGGAATAGCATTTTTAAAAGATCTAGTATTTACCAATAAAATGTTTTAAAATATGTTGAAAATTAAGTAGAAACTGAAGATGTGTAGTCAGAAATATTTTTCTTTATCTAACTAATACTGGTTATATTTTGCAAGTTTTCTTAAAAATAAAATTAGTGCATAGAAAAGATATATCCTTTACATCAAAATATTAACTTAATATTCATAACTTGTTTTAAATGCTTTCAATATTTGACAATAAATTTGATCAGGATAATCATGACTATATGAGCAAATTAAACTTCTGTTTATTAGTACCCAGTCTTTTCATTAGATGCAGTAGACAATTCTGAAAATAACAACAATGGTGTTTGATGTGAAATAAGGGCAAAGTCAAACCCTACTGACTCTTTCTGTGATTCTTAGAAATAACAGATTATGCCAGTTAGCTGACTCGGGCCCTTCTGGACCCGTGCTTGGGAATCCCCCTGCTGGCCCACAGAAAGAAAGAAACTTATATTTTCAAAGTCAAAGTCAACAGAGCAACCTTCGGAATCCTTTCTGATCTCCCCCACAGTACCGGCTGGAAATCTCCCCCACAGGTGTGTGCGTGACCCCTGCATCTCCGCGGACCCAAACAGCCCCAGGGAAGAGCGGAAACTCCATCAACAGGAACCAAGGCAAACTGCCTTGGTTTCACCGCGAGACCCTTGGGCCCTGCGCTTCCGGGATCATCCCAAAAATCAAAACCGCGCTGGACGCTAGCGACCCTCTTACTACCTATCTTGTATGAGGTACCAGTGAACCTTGGTTCCTATATCCTTGCTACCCACCCAATCTCTGCAAACAGACCAGACACCTACTAACTGTACTATCTAGTCACCCAAGACCCCACATTTGCAACCTACAATAGACATAATGTTAAGGCAACGCAAAGTTCAATCCAGCTCTGTGAGTGAAGTCACTAGTCCAGATGAGCCAAGCAAAACCAATGAGTTGTATAACCTCTCTGATAATGAATTTCGGGAAGAAATGTTAAGGAGTCATAAGGAATTCAAAGAAGCAATGGAATGCAAACTCAAAAAAATACAAGAGGACATGATAGAAGAAGTGAGGAAAATGCAAATGGAAATGACATATATTAAAAATGAGGTAAATGAAATGAAAAACACAGTGGAAAGCTATCATAGCAGAATAATAGCTACTGAAGAAAGAATTAGTGATCTCGAAGACGCATTCCAAAGATTCTCTACACAACTCCAGAAGATAGAAAAAAAAGACTCACAATTACCGAACAGACAACAAGAGATAATCGGGATGAAGCCAGAAGAAACAACATACGGATCATTGGGGTCCCAGAAGGGCAAGAAGAAAACCCTGATGAAGAAGAAACTGTCAAAGCCATCATTGCTGAGAAGTTCCCAGAACTAAAGAATGCTTGCCTCAAGATCCAGGAGGCCCGTAGGATACCTGCTAAAAGAAACCCCAACAAGAATACTCCAAGACACATCTTAATTAAAATGACAAAAACTACGGATAGAGATAGAATACTGAAAGCAGCAAGATCAAAGAAGGAAATCACATACAAAGGAACATCTCTAAGATTTACAGCAGACTTCTCTGATCAAACACTTCGAGCCCGAAAACAATGGTGGGATATTGCGAAAAGGCTCAATGAACTGCAGGCCTCACCAAGAATTCTTTACCCGGCCAGACTCACATTCAGATATGAAGGAAAGATACACAACTTCATGGATAAGCAACAACTCAGGAACTTCATGGACTCAAAACCAACTTTAAAAGAAGGACTGAAGGGTCTACTGTAATATGACCAAACCCATAAGCACAACAAGCACAAACAGAAAGATGGCACAAAATCCGATGACAATAATCTCTCTCAATGTCAATGGTATAAATGCACCAATTAAGAGACACAGAGTAACAAAATGGATTTAAAAATTGAACCCAACATTCTGCTGTCTACAAGAAACACATCTGAATAATCAGAACAAACACAGACTCAAAGTCAGAGGTTGGAAGACCATTCTCCATGCAAACAACCCCTCCAAAAAGGCTGGTGTGGCCATATTAGTATCAGATAATATAGACTTCAGGCTGAAAAAGGTTAGAAGGGACAACGAAGGCCATTTCTTATTACTTAAGGGGTATGTACACCAGGAAGAAATTACACTACTAAACATATATGCACCCAACGAGGGGCCAGCAAAATACATAAAACAACTGCTAAGAGACCTCAAAGAAGACATTAAGAGTAGCACAATAATAGTTGGAGACTTCAACACTGCTCTATCAACGATGGATAGATCAACAAGACTGAAACTCATCAAGGAAATATTGGCCCTGAAGGAAGAAATGGAAGAAAGAGAGCTAGTGGATATATACAGGGCTTTGCATGCCAAAAAAGCTGAATACACATTTTTCTCTAGTGCACATGGAACATTCTCCAAGATAGACCATATGCTGAGCCACAAAGCATACCTCAATAAAATAAAAAAGATAGAAATTGTGTCAGCTATCTTTTCACGATAGAGTCTGGCAAGCTGTCTGGTGGGTGTTTGATATGCCAAAACCAGTAACAAAAATGTTTATTTTCCTGACCCCAAAAGAGCCCTTAATATGGCAGCAGTAAGAAAGGCGAACAAGCAGTGCGTGATAAAATTTCCACGGCCATCCTAGGCTGCCAAACGAAGAAGGACTAAAATGACTGCCTGTAATTTCAATGCACATATGCTGGCATCAGAAGCATATATTGAGGATCTGATGGTGCAAGCACAAAAGATCAAGTACGACTTCGTTGGTCTGACTGGATGAGGAGGCATCAGTCGCATCATGCTGTATTTGACACCTGAGAAGAATTGTTTCTTGGAACATGCGACGAAAGAGCATCGGTGGCATTAGTGTCCTTGTCAACATGAACATGGCAGTCAACATTTATTCATTTGAATGCCTAACAAACCGCATAGGACAATTACACTTGAAGAGATGTGGCCCAATGCCAGCAATTTCTATCTTCATTGTCTACGCACCAACATCCACATACAAAGGAGATTAAATTGAGAAATTCTACACGGAACTGGAGGAGTTCTATAAAAATGATCACACCTTCTACAAGGTCATAGTCGGTGATTTTAATGCCAAGATAGGACCTAGAAGATCTGCTGAAGAACTCCACATCGGGACCCATGACCTAGAATGGAACGAACAGGGTGAGAGACTATCTGGAGTTCATCATGTCCATCAAGACCATTCATGGGAACTCACAGTTCCAGAAGGCTGTAGCAAAACATTGGACATGGTAATCTCCTGGCGGACAGTTCCACAATGAAATTGACTACATCATCTTCAATCCACGGTTTTGTTGGACCAATGTTGCTGTTGTCCCCAAATTCCAAACAGGATCGGACCACCGTCTCCTTCGTGAAAAATTCTACTTCCCGCAACAGGCAGAAAAGGCTGCAAAGATTAAGAGGAGAACTCCCAGAATTACCACCAACTGGGAACACTTTGGCACCATTGCAGCAACATGGGAAGATATAACCATTCACAACATCGATGAAGAATACAACCAACTGGTTCAGCACCTCCATGATTGTGCGAAGAATGCCAAGAGAGACAGACACAAAAGGACGCCTGTCTTCATAACTCTCGAGCTCATTCGCCAACGTGGCAAGACACAAGCCTCAGGAGACCAAATGCTAACATCCAATCTTGCTAAACGGTGCAGAGAAGCAATAAAAGAAGACCTCAAAGACAGAAGAGCAGAAATACTGGAAGATGAAGCAGAAGCCGGGAAAAGCATTCCCACCGCCTGCCTGTCCTTCGCCAACTATAAGACCAAGATGACTGCACTCCGATGCCCTGATGGATCTATCACATTTTCCAGAAAAGCAATGGAGAAGATTATCCAGGACTTCCACTCAAATCTCTTTGATAGCCACATCCACCTGCCCACATACCAAATTCCACAGGATGGATATGTAATTCCCAAGGTTCTCCCTTCTGAAATCCGACATGCCATCTCGTCAGTAAAGAAGTGAACAGCACCAGGCCCAGACAAAGTCAGACCCGAACACCTGAAGAATCTGCCATCGGTACTCATCATTACACTAGCTCGGCTCTTCACACACTACCTGTCCGAATGCAAGGTACCCTCCCAATGGAAAACCAGCAGGACAGTTCTACTGTTCAAGAAGGGAGACATTCACGACATTGGGAATAATCGCCCCATCTTCCTGTTGTCCGTCATCTACAAGCTGTTTACACGAGTCATCCTGAATAGGATTGGCAGAACACTAGATGAAGGACAATCATGTGAGCAAGCTGGCTTCCGGAAAGGATTCAGCACACTCGACCATATCCACACAGTAACCAAGCTCATTGAGGTTTGTAGGGAGTACAAAATGCCTCTTTGTCTCACATTCATTGATTTACAGAAAGCCTTTCATTCTGTGGAGACTGAAGCGGTCATCAAAGCCCTAGCCAAACAGGGTGTTCAAACCCAAAACATCAATATCCTTTGTGAGCTGTATTATGGATCCACCAACAGGATCTCACTATTCTACAAAGAAGTGATCATTGATGTCAAAAGAGGGGTTCGACAGGGTGATACCATTTCACCAAAACTCTTCAGTGCCACCCTCTAGAACATCATGCAACAATTAGAATGGGAAGGAATGGGATTGAAGATAGATGGTCGGCAACTGAACCACCTCCACTTCGCTGATGACACCATTCTAATAACACCAAACATTAGCCAAGCGGCACAAATGCTGGCTGACTTTAACCGAGAATGTGGAAAGATATGTCTACAGCTGAATCTGAAGAAAACTATGCTCATAGAAATGAACTAGTTTCTGCGGCCCCATTCACTCTCAATGGAACAAACATTTCTGAATGCAGCAGTTATGTGTACCTAGGTCGAGAAATCAACATGATGAACGACCTAAAACCTGAGCTGCGCAGGAGGAAGAGAGCGGCATGGAATGCCTTCAAAGGCATCGAAGAAATAGCTAAAAGGACAAAGGACCTCCGGCTCCGGGCACATCTCTTCGACTCCACCGTTCTCCCTGCATTAACATATGCCTCAGAGACCTGGGCCCTACGAAAGCAGGATGAGAATGCTATTCAGGTCTCCCAGAGAGGCATCGAAAGAGCTATGCTTGGAATATCATGTCTCACTCAAGTGAGTGAAGGAATCCGGAGTTCTGACCTCCGTCGCTATTCCAGAATCAGGGACGCTGTCTCGTTTGCCAAGGCATCGAAAATCAGATGGGCTGGACATGTAATGCGATTTGGAGACAACCGCTGGACTAGAGCCATTACCGACTGGATCCCACGGTATGTCAAAAGATCACATGGCCGCCGACCTGTAAGATGGTCAGACTTCCTTGTTAAGACCCTGAGGGAACGGTTTGAGGCTCTTCATATTACTGAATCAACCAGATGCCATTGGGCTACATTGGCACATGATAGGCTCCAATGGAACTGTTACTGGCACCCACTAGAGCAAATCAATGAATAACGGGATTCAAGTGATCAAGTGATGTTTGATACAATCTTGTCAAGTATTCTTGGGATATCTACATGTATGTCCCATTCGGGCTCCTGTGGGAAGATAATATTGATCTGGGGCAAGCAAGAATCATGATAATAACATTTATGCCATGTAAAATCATGAAATCAGTCCAGTTCTGCCCGAAATCCTATTGTGTCTACTCCAGAGATTCCTCAAAGGCAGGGAACAGCTCTCCACATAAGCTAAGTACAGCTGGAGACTGAGGCTCAGTAGGGCGTGTCACCCAACAGTCCCCTAGTAGACTGTCCTAGAAGGAAGGAGTTTCCCTCACAAGCTTCTTGTTCTAGGATTAAAGTTCTACCCCTTTGGTATTCCCCCACTCTTTGCATGCTTATCACTAGCAGACTTAAATTAAAGGGTCATTAATTACGAAGAGCCTCTGCTGAGTTGTTACATGATAATTGGACCATCTGTGTTTCTGCTTTCACTTATTAAACTTTGTTTAGGAATTGAGTAGGAGCCCTCTACATTTCATAAGTTCCATAAGTGAAGCTTTTGCTCTTAGAGGAAAGAAAGAACATAGTTGAGATGGGATAAATTTCTGGAAGATGTTCATCTTCTGCCTAATCTAGACTAGATGAAATCATTCAAAGGAGACGTTTTTCATTCTTTGGGTTGTAACATTTAGAAATTTGCTTCAGAGGCCAGAGCTATAGTCCTGCGGGTATGGCATTTGCCTTGCATGCGGCTGGCCCATGCCCGCCTAGGTTCAATCCCTGGAATCCCATATACCCCTGAGCTCATACCCCTGAGCACCACCAGGAGTAATTCATGAGTTTGCAGCCAGGATAAATCCCTAAGCATTGCCGGGTGTGACCCAAAAAGGCAAAAAAAAATGAAAAGTCGCTTCAGTATTGGAAATATATCAAGTGATTTTTATTTTGATGGTATTTTGACTTACTAATATATTCAAAATTTTTAAAAAACTCCATAATTACAGAGCCATAGATATTAATTGCGATAGATCCTTAAGAAATCAAACCATCACTAAGTCAAACTAATCCAGCACACTGAACCTTGTTTATCTTTTTAGGTCTTGCCTCCAAAATATCTCGTATGGATAAGCTAACACCTTGTCAATTGTTTATTTATTATGGTACCATCCAAGACATATCATTAGATTCTAATTAGTATTATGCATTTCATAATTTCTTAATTTGAAGTGTTTTAATGTAGATAATAGTGAAACATTGTAACAATCAAAAGCATTACTACTAAGGAAGTTCTCTTGTATCTTCATGTATCAGTGGATTCTCTGAGAAATATTTCTTTAAATATTAGTCAAAGTCTATCTATACTTACATTCACTTGATATCATCTAGAGTAGTACAAAACTGTTTGTGTGAGTCTATTTAAAGTAAACTTTCTCTGAGACATTTTCCATATAAACATTTTGGAAATGTTGACCTGCTCTTTGAATCAAGGTTTTACAGGACGAAAATTCAGTTGCCACAAGTGACAGAAGCAATATGCATGTGAGAAGAACAAATGGAAAAGCTTTTATGTCTTTGAGATGCGTATGAGAATCTTATTATGGTCTTGATGACCATATGAAAGGGTGATAACTTTATGTTAAATTTGAGTCACCAAAAATTAGTTTGTTCCATATAACTTGACAAATCTATGTTGCTCAATTTATAGAACTATTTTTTATCTTTAGAGTATCTATAAAGCCTTTGATGCTTTCACTGTTAATTATAGACAAATTAATTATAGACAAATTTAATATTATTTTATAATTTTACTGAGACATATTAATAGACATCCTCTCTCTAAAGTATCAACGGTACCCTGAAAAGGTGTCATTTTCTTTTTCACTTTATTGATTTTAACCTGTCATTTCCATACTTCCCGTTAGAATCTCACTCTGATATTTTTTACAGATGCCTAAAATATCAAAGAAAGTAACAGGGAATCATAGTAACACCATTATCTTGTGAAGGAGAATACATAGGTAAAAGTTCTGGGATTTATCTTCATATTTTTTAGTAACATGAGGAATATTTCTGAAAATCCAATAATGAAAATTGTTATTCATGTCTTGAAAGAGCCAAATCTTAGCATTTTGATATCTTTTTTTCCTTCAAAGTTTATAATTTTTCTCCTAGAAATCTCTTCAAATGTTGGCACCCTAGATTCCTATGTCAACTGGAAACAATACCATTGCTTTATAATGTTTATATTGGTAAAATAGATCCACTGAATGTTATAGGCCCATGTAATTGCTTCTCATATGCAAGGTTCTAGGATCACTATATGAAGATCAGTATGGAACAGATCACCATCTAATCTCTGTTTTATCTTTCTTTTCCTCTGCTGTTGACTCTGCATATACACTGAACTATCAGTAGTGGCTTCCTTCAGGCTAGATTTCCAGAAATTTCTCTACCATTGAAAATTTTATTTGGGAGCATCTCCCCATTTTTTAAAAAGAATTAGTGCAGAGATAAATGGTTTATAAAAAGATGATTGCAGATTTGTTGTGTATCATGAATATTGGGTTGCAAATACCTGTTTGAGGTAGAGGATTGCTTTCTTCCAATACACATACAGAAATATAATATTTGAGTCATAGGTATTACTGCTTTTTCTTGACTGGAGGAGACCTCCCTCACTTGATCACTTGATCACTTGAATCCCGTTATTCATCGGTTTGCTTGAGCGGGCTCCAGTAACATTTCCATTGGACCCTATCATGTGCCAATGTAGCCCAATGGCATCTGGTTGATTCAGGAATATGAAGATCCTCAAACCGTTCCCCTCAGGGTCTTAACAAGGAAGTCTGACCATCTTGTAGGTGGGCGGCCACGTGATCTTTTGACATCCCATGGAATCCATTTGGTAATGGCTCTAGACCAGCGATTGTCTCCCAAATCGCATTACATGTCCAGCCCATCTGATTTTGGAAGACTTGGCAAACAAGACAGCATCCCTTATTCTGGAATAGCAACGGAGGTCAGAACTCCGGATTCCTTTACTCACTTGAATGAGACATGATATTCCAAGCATAGCTCTTTCGATTCCTCTCTGGGAGACCCGAATAGCATTTTCGTCCTGCTTTCGTAGGGCCCAGGTCTCTGAGGCATATGTTAATGCAGGGGTAACGGTGGAGTCAAAGATTTGTGCCCGGAGCCAGATGTTCTTTGTCCTTTTAGCTATTTCTTCGATGCCTTTGAAGGCATTCCATGCCTCTCTCTTCCTCCTGCGCAGCTCAGGTTTTAGGTCATTCATCATGTTGATTTCTCGACCTAGGTACACATAACTGCTGCATTCAGAGATGTTTGTTCCATTGAGAGTGAATGGGGCCTCAGGAACTAGCTCATTTTTCATGAACATAGTTTTCTTCAGATTCAGCTGTAGACATATCTTTCCACATTCTCGGTCAAAGTCAGCCAGAATTTGAGCCGCTTGGTTAATGTTTGGTGTTATTAGAACGATGTCATCAGCGAAGCGGATGTGGTGTAGTTGCCGACCGTCTATCTTCACTCCCATTCCTTCGCATTCTAATTGTCGAATGATGTTTGAGAAGGGTGGCGCTGAAGAGTTTTGGTGAAATGGCATAATCCTGTCGAACCCCTCTTTTGACATCAATGATCACTTCTTTGTAGAATGGTGAGATCCTGGTGGTGAATCCGTAATACAGCCCACGAAGGATCTTGATGTATTGGGGTTGAGCGACCTGTTTGGCTAGGGCTTTGATGACCACTTCAGTCTCCACAGAATCAAAGGCTTTCTGTAAATCAATGAACGTGAGACAGATTGGCATCTTGTACTCCCTACAAACCTCAATGAGTTTGGTTACTGTGGGGATATGGTTGATTGTGCTGAATCCTTTCTGGAAACCTGCTTGCTCGCATGTTTGTCCTTCACCTAGTGTTCTGCTAATCCTGTTCAGAATGACTTGTGTAAACAGCTTGTAGATGACGTACAACAGGCAGATGGGGTGATAGTGCCGATGTCGTGAATGTCTCCCTTCTTGAACAGTAGAACTGTCCTGCTGGTTTTCCATTGGGAGGGTACCTTGCATTTGGACAGGTAGTGTGTGAAGAGCCGAGCTAGTGTATTGATGAGTACCGACGGCATATTCTTCAGGTGTTCGGGTCTGACTTTGTCTGGGCCTGGTGCTGTTCACTTCTTTACTGATGAGATGGCTTGTTGGATTTCAAAAGGGAGAACCTTGGGAATGTCATATCCATCCTGCGGAATTTGGTACGTGGGCAGGTGGATGTGGCTATCAAAGAGATTTGAGTAGAAGTCCTAGATAATCTTCTCCATTTCCTTTCTGGAAGATGTGATAGATCCATCAGGGTGTTGGAGGGCAGTCATCTGGTCTTATAGTTGGTGAAGGACAGGAGGGTGGTGCGAATGCTTTTCCTTGCTTCTGCTGCATCATCCAGTATTTCTGCTCTTCTGTCTTTGAGGTCTTCTTTCATTGCTTCTCTGCACCGTTTAGCAAGTTGGATGTTAGCATTTGGTCTCCTGAGGCTTGTGTCTTGCCACGTTGGCCAACGAGCTCAAGAGTTTCTGAAGAAAAGCGTCCTTTTGTGTCTTTATCTCTCTTGGCATTCTTCTCACAATCATGGAGGTGCTGAACCAGTTGGTTGTATTCTTCATCGATGTTGTCAATGATGGTATCTTCCCATGTTGCTGCAATGGTGCCAAAGTGTTCCCAGTTGGTGGTCGTTCTGGGAGTTCTCTTCTTAAACTTTGCAGCCTTTTCTGCCCATTGCAGGAAGTAGAATTTTTCACAAAGGAGACGGTGGTCCGATCCTGTTTGGAATTTGGGGACGACAGCAACATCGGTCAGACAAAACCGTCGATTGAAGATGATGTGGTCAATTTCATTGTGGAACTGTCTGCCAGGAGATTCCCATGTCCAATGTTTCGCTACAGTCTTCTGAAACTGTGAGTTCCCATGAATGGTCTTGATGGACATGATGAACTCAGATAGTCTCTCACCCTGTTCGTTCCATTCTAGGCCATGGGTCTCGATGTGGGGTTCTTCAGCATATCTTCTCGTTCCTATCTTGGCATTAAAATCACCGACTATGATCGTGTAGAAGGTGTGGTCTTTTTTTATAAAAATCCTCCAATTCCATGTAGAATTTCTCAATTTCACCTTCTTTGTATGTGGATGTTGGTGCATAGACAATGAAGATAGAAATTGCTGGCAGTGGGCCACATCTCCTCAAGTGTAATCATCCTATTCGGTTTGTTAGGCATTCAAATGAATCAATGTTGACAGTCATGTTCATGTTGACAAGAACACCAATGCCCCGATGCCTCTTTCGTCGCATGTTCCAAGGAACAATTCTTCTCCAGTGTCAAATACAGCATGATGCGACTGATGCCTCCTCGTCTCAGTCAGACCAATGATGTCATACTTGATCTTTTGCGCTTGTACCATCAGATCCTAAGTATATGCTTCCGTGGTTTCAAGGGAAGTCCTTACCATAGCAATGAACTAAGAAATAGATACCAAATACTTCCAAATGGAAAAACATGAAGTCAAATGGTCACTATTTGCAGATGACATATTACGATATTGAAAAACCCTAAAGACTAAGAATTTCTACTAGAAACCATAAAACTATTGTTTTTAAGAGGCACACTGAAAAATCAACAGAAAGCCATACTTTTATATACAAAAAACAATATGTAAAAGATAATGATTTTTTAATTAATCCTTAATCATTGAAGCTCTGCAAGAGTTCCAACATTCATTGATTTAAAGAAAGACTTTGATTCTATTGAGACTGAAGCAGTCATTGAAACCCTAGATAAACAGGGCATTCAAACTCAGTACGTCAAAATCCTCCATGAGCTGTATTATGGATTCACTATCAGGATCTCACTATTTTACAAAGAAGTGATCATCAATGTAAAGAGCGGGTTCAACAGGGAGATAGCATTTCACTGAAACTCTTAACTGCCACCCTTGAGAATGACATGTGATGACTGGAATAGGAAGGAATGGGAGTAAAGATAGATGGTCGGCAACTATATCACCTCTGCTTTGTTGCTGACATCATTCTAATCACACTAAATATCAGCAGCCAAGGCACAAATGCTGGCCAACTTTAACCATGAGTGTGGAAAGGTAGGACTGCAGCTGAATCTCAAGAAAACATGAGAAATTTCATGAGAAATGGACTAGTTCCTGATGCTCCGTTCACTCTCAATGCAATATCTCTAAATGCAGAAGTTATGTATACCTAGGTCAAGAACTCAACATGATTAATGACCTAGCACCTGAACTATGCAGGAGGAAGAAAGCAGCATGTAAGGACTTCAAGAGCATCAAGGAAGTGGTAAAGAAGACGAAGAACCTCCGACTCCAGCACAACCTTTCAACTCTACAATTCTTCCTTAGTCGTGGGTCCTAAAAAACAGGATGATAAGGCTATTCAGGTAGCCCAAAGAGGAATTGAAAGAGTCATGCTTGCAGTATCATGCTTCAATCAAGTGATAGAAGGAATCTGGAGTTCCGACCTCTGCTGATGATCAAGAAACAAGGATGTTGTCTCATTTGCATATGATGAAAATGTGATGGGCAGGACATGTAATGTGATTTAGGGACAACTCCTGCACTAGAGCTGTTACCGACTGGATTCCATGGGACATCAAAAGAATGTGATGCCCACCTACGAGATGGTCAAAGTTCTTTCAAAAAACCTGATTGAATGGTTTGAGGCTTTTTGTTTTTCTAGAGTGAGCAGATACCATTGGACTATACTTGCACTTGACAGGGACAAATGGAGATGTTATTGGTGCCCACTAGAGCAAATCAATTAAGAATAGGAAGATAATTGATAAGTTGTTTGCCTCTAAGCAAGCAAGTATAGCTCTCTTAAAACTCAAAGACTAATACACAGAACAACCATGAAGTAAAGATGAGACTCTTGTGAAGGCTTGGAGAAATATATAACTGGCAATAGAATATTCTTTGGTACAGATGCAAATTGGAACTGTGTTTCCAATTTGTATTTGAAACACAGTTCATCTCAGAAGCATCTCCTCCACTCTACCCTGCAGGGGCACTTCCAAGACTTCTTGGCTAGGCAACATTAACATCTCAAAGGGTCTATATGATGTACTGGGAGAAATTACCTGAGGGGCTTTTACCCTGATGGCTTTTGATTGGAGTGGGAGGTCTGGGTTGCAGGGATCTAAAGACACGCCTGCTTCCTTTCTCTTTCTTTTTTCTCCTTTTCTGCTGACTCTTCCTTTCTTGCCTAATGACTGTCTCCTCTCTAGGGGGCCTTAACATGTGATGGCAGCCATCTTGGCCTACATGTGGCCCCAACCCAGCCAGGAACCACTAAGTTCGTAGTTTTTCTACTGCTGATTTGTATGACAGAACCTGTGTTTAGTAAAACATTTTTGAAACTTCTTTGGATTCTAGTGTCTTTCTCTGTCTGCTCGCTGCCGATCCCCTGGGGCAGAAGGGGATACCAGACCCTGCTCTCAGATTTGATGCAGGGTGCCCCAGTATTTCCCCACAAGAAGTGTTAAGTGGTAATTATTTTTTAATTTCATTCAAAAAATTTGTTTCAAAAGCCAATTAATCTATTTTTGAAATGAGAAGTGATTTTTAAATAAATTTTAGAAATGAGTGAAAGAATTATACACAAATTTATTTTAGGAGAAATTAAAGAAATCACAATGAAGTGGAAACACATCCCCTGTCCACAGAACTAAATAGACTCAATGCAGTTTTTATGAAAGTATTCATATTGGGCTCAGCGATAGCATAACAATAGGACACTTCTCTTACATGTGGCCACCCAAAGATCTATCCCTGTTCCCCCAAATGTTCTCCCCATGAACTGTTAGGAGCGGTTCCTGAGTGCAGAGTCTGGAGCAAACCCTGAGAAAGCTGGGTGTGCCTACCCTCCCCAAATATAATCATTATGTTTTTGGAATTTATATGTAGTAATAAAATCCCCCAAATAGTCAAAGCAATCCTAGGATAAACGATGGAAGGTTTCCCGTAACCCAACTTTAATGTATACTATAAAACTATTGTAATTAAGAAAGTGTATTTCTCTAAATAAGGACTGGCTTTCATAACATTTTAATCAAATTGAGAGTCTAGATATTGGGAGTCTGGTATTTAGGCTGCTAATATTTCACCAAAGAGAAAAAACTATGAGGTTTTTTCATAGTTTTTTCAGTTTCAATTTTTTTCATAGTTCCAAGTGAGAGAAAAGACTGTTATCAAAACAGAATATAGTCACACATTTAGTCACACGTTTTAAAGTGAACTCAGAACTCTCTCTCTCAATTGCACAAAAATTAACTCAATATCATACTGTTACTCCTATTTATAAATCTTTTACTTGTATCGAGCAAACACAGACAGGACACTTGATGATATTAAATCTATAAGCATTTTTAATGTCAATACAACTGGAAAAAATGACCAGAAGATAAAAAAGTAGAAATATATAATACTCAAATTTATTTTTAAATTTTCATCATAAAAGAATGATGATCAGAATTAAAACAAGCAAATACACAAAAAACATACCACAATTACTTGGAGAAATTGTTTTCCACTACTAATCTGATGGGTTAATATGGAATGCATATATAGGGGATATAAAACTGAACAAGAGAGACCCTATCAGCCCATCCAAAAATGGAGAGAGGAGATGAACAGAACTTTCTCTAAAACAGACAGGTGTCCCATTAGTGTATGAAGATGTGTCCTTCCTTAATTTCATTAGGGATATGCCAATTGGAACAACGAGATACCATCTCACACAATGAGACTGGCACACATCACAAAAAAAACCCTCAAGAATAAAACATAGTAATGGATAGTACTAAATCTGATCTTGGATTATAAACCAAGAATAAACAAATAGGGAATGATTGTAGGAGATAATGAATTGGACTAGAAATGGTATTATGCTTTTGATATGGGTCCTGGGAATTTGAGCAGTTTTGAGGTATGATAATTGTGTACGCCAAGGTCATATACATTAATACTACAGTTAACATAATACCTGAGCTATAATAATTATAAGAATAGTTTTTAATAGAGAGTACAAAATAGTTTTACTGCTGGTGTGATAGTAGACAACTGAAAATAAAAGATAAAATTCCAAGAACTTATTATAATAGGTTTTTACAAGAAAAATATATAGATCTAAAAAAATAAATAAAATACAAAACTATAGATATACATGTAAAAATCACTAAATTATGATCTTGTATACTGTTACTAAGTGTATACTGTTACTAAAAGAAAAAAGAGAAATATTATCAGGTCCCATTAAAATGGAATTATTTAGCAAGAATTATTGGTGATCTAAATTAGAACATAGAAAGTCTATTCTTAGATATTGAATATGCCTCCTTACCAAAAAAGTATAAATATATCAGGAAAATTTTTATTAACTACAGTATTAAGGCATGATCAAAATATTTCATTAAAGAAATATAATTTATAATTTAGGGGCTGGAGTGATCACCCAGCGGGTAGGGCATTTGCCTTGCATGTGGCAGACCCAGCTCCGATCCCCGGCATCCCATATGGTCCCCAGAGCACCACCAGGAGTAATTCCTGAGTGCAGAGCCAGGAGTAACCCCTGAACATCGCCAGGTGTGACCCCCCAAAAAAAAGGAAGAAAAAGATGCTATAATTTTATAGACATTATTTATCTCTTGACAAAATTAATTGTTCATTATTCTTATTATATAGCTTTATCTAGTCTGTTATAAACAGACAGTTAGAAACACTTTGTCACGAACCTTGCTTTGGGTCCAGAAACAAGTTAGGATCCTGAAGTAACATTATCGCTTTTTAATTGGAATTGTTCCTTTTGTTTTAATTTTCTGTATGTTAGCAAAAATTTTGTATTTTTTCAATTTATTTTCATGAACTAAGCAGGGGAGTTGTTGGGTGACATGCCCTACTGAGCCTTAGCTTCCAGCTACACTTAGCTTATGTGAAGAGCTGGCCCCTGCCTTTGGGGACTCTCCGAGCAGACACAATGGGAATTTCGGGCAGAATTAAACTAATTTCATAATTTTGCCCTAGCATAAGAATATGTAAAGGGCATACAAGAGAAAAACAATCTCTTATTTACAATACAAACTCCGGGGCTGTCAAGTAGGAGACAGAAGCTGTGAACACTTTGTTATAACCTCATTTGCTGGTTCACCCAGATTCTACCCAACACGTAATCTGTGTCTGGATTTTTCAAATAAGCTCATACATAAAAAAGCTGTCCTATCAATCTAAATTAAATTTTCCATTGTGTGCCTATCACAGCCCGGCTCACGTGGCCGCCTGGCAGTGCGGTTCATCAATAAATGCTGGATTTTGAGATGACTACAATAGTATGCTACCTGCACGGCAGAGCCTGGCAAGCTACCCGTGTCGTATTTGATATGCCAGATACCAGTAACAATTATAGACCTCATTCAAATGACCTGATGGAATGGTTTGAGGCTCTTTATGTTCCTGGAGCAAGCAGGTGACCTTGGGCTCTACTTGCATGAGACAGGTCATATGGAGATATTACTGGTGCCCGCTCGAGAAAATCGAAGATGAACGGGAAGACAGTGATACAGTGACAGTGATAGCTTTATCAGACTTGGAAGTCAACTACTAAGCAAGGGACAGCTGTTAATTTCATTAAGTATACATTCTACATGTACAAAGGATCATTTACAATTAATTAATTAACAGTGTAATTTTGTATATTTACATACTCTTTATTTCAAGTCAAAAGATTTATTTTTAAAAAGAGAAGCTAATCAAGTTAAAGAATGAATAGATGTTATTTAAGAAATTGAGTATAAAAATATAAATTTTACCAGTACAATTAAAATATGTGTATTATAGATATCCTTTTTATGACTATATAAAGACATGTATTCATGCTGAATAAAAGTTGTGACCTAAGAGAAGGTGGTTTTCAAGAAAAATTAGAAGAACAATGACTTTTTTATAGAATGCCATACAACCTAAGAATGGAATTCCAGGTATGTTTGAAGAGAGGCTTGAGCAGACCATAAAAATTTAATAATTCTCTATTATTTTAAATGCATATTTCAAAATACTATGCATAAAATTAGTGTGTTCACAGAGTCAAGATGACTTTCTAAATATTTCAAGATAACTCACCTATTGCCATGGGTTTTGTGTGCTAATTGAAGCTTAATGATTAAAATTGA
This sequence comes from Cryptotis parvus, assembly GCA_021461705.1. Classification (NCBI taxonomy): domain Eukaryota; kingdom Metazoa; phylum Chordata; class Mammalia; order Eulipotyphla; family Soricidae; genus Cryptotis; species Cryptotis parvus. Next base: position 52,607 of record JAJIBD010022666.1, on the reverse strand, counting down.
ACTAAAAGTATTTATGCAAAGAGATATAGTACAAGTGGTACAAGCCTTGCATGCTTTGAGCTCCAGATTAAATCTTGGCATCACACATGGTAACCAGAACACTATAAAGGCACACTACTGTGAGGTGTGGCCCTAATCCCCCTTCAAATTTTAAATAAAACATTCTCTTTATTTTCAAACATATTCGCATATTCGTTAGATTTTTAAGCTTAGATGGAAATTTAAATTATATTAAATTCACCTGTCTTATGCTAACTTACCTAGATTCTTTAAATTAACTTTCAATACAGAGCACTATTCAAATTAAGAGGGGAATCATTTTTTGATTTACCAAGGGGCCAAATTATAATATTTCTTAGACCTGTCTCATTGCTAAGCCTGGCTTGCTACTAACCAGTGTCTTTAATTGTTGTCAATATAGAAACAAATAATGGAATATTAAAAGTGTATTTGGCATAGACTACAATTTTAAATAAGCATTTTATAAAAGCTAACACTATTATTTTATAGAAGTAAAGATATACCTCTTTATTGTATCTTTCAGGGCTTGTTTCACTTGCTTGTTTCTTAGAGCATATATGAAAGGATTTAAAACAGGTGCCACTGAAGTGATAAGGACTGCAACCCCTTTGTTTAAGGCAACCCTTTCCTCTGCAGATGGTTTAATGTACATAAAAATACAGCTGCCATAAGATATAGAGACAACAATCAGATGGGATGAACAGGTAGAAAAAGCCTTTTTTCGCTGCTGTGCAGAAGGTATCTTCACAATTGTTCTTACGATGTTTAAATAAGAAGACATTATGAGTGTCAAAGTAAACAGGAGTGTGAAAATAGCTAAAATAAAACTTAACAATTCAATGACCCTTGTGTCTGTACAGGAAAGCTTCAGAATAGGAGAATAGTCACATACAAAGTGGTCAATAGCATTGCCGTCACAGAATTCCAACTCCAAACCCATAATAAGTCCAGGAGAGATTGTTAACAAACCAGCCAACCAGGAGGAAACAACTAGCTGTGTGCACACTCTGCTATTCATAATGTTTGTATAATGAAGGGGTTTGCAGATGGCTACATAGCGGTCATAGGACATCGCTGCCGACAGGAAAAACTCTGATTCGCCCAAGAAGATGGTAAAGAATAATTGTGTCATACAATCATTATAAGTAATTGTTTTATCCTTAGTCACTAAGCTGTACAGGAATCTAGGGATACAGACAGAGGTCAGTGATATTTCTAAGATGGAAAAATTCCGAAGGAAGAAATACATAGGTGTTTTGAGGTGGAAATCCAGCCAGGTGAGCAGAATAATAATCAGATTTCCAGTAACACTCAATAAATATGTTAGAAGAAGAAAAGTAAAAATTACAATTTGCCAGTTTGGGTCATCTGTCAGTCCTAGAAGAATGAATGTTGTCACCAAAGTACTGTTTGCCATGATGAAATTCCTTCTACAATCATTAGATCTGAGGGGAAAGATAAATAATAAACCCCATTTTAGAAAACATCTCACATGAGCTTAGGTATAAATGTAGTATGAGGAACCGAGTCATTTGACGGTAAAGCAGGTAGCATTTGCCTTGCACGAGGCCAACACAGCTTTAATCCCTGGCATCCTATGTGGTCCCCTTAGTACTATCCTGCCCATGGAATAATTCCTGAGAGCAGAGCCAGGAATAACCCCTGAGCATAGCGGCTTTTGATAAAAAACAAGTAATTAAATTACATATTTTTATTCATATGATCTAACAATTGTGTCTTGCTAGCTACACTTCAGATTTAATTCTCTGTATCACTTTATTTTTTGTTTTTGGTCTCACCTACTTATGCTCAGGGATTACTCCTGCTCTGCACTCAGAATTATTCCTGGAAGTGTTCTGGGAACCATATGGGATGCCAGGGATTGAACCAGGTCAGCCGTGGTGAAGGCTCTACCCACTGGTCTACTGTATTGGTGCAGCCTTGACCTTTTTGATATACTTATTTTTTTGGATTCTCTTTTAAACCTTACAAATGAATGACTCCTACCACCTTCTATTACACACATGGAAATTTCACTTGTTTAATATTTTGTCCAAATTACTGAATCTACTGTAATTGTACTGAATCTCTAAGAAATCTTTTCCTAAGGTTAGTTTAATTAGCATCCCTATTGCTGAAATTGTCTTCTCCCCACTCGTTTTTAGTAAATTATATCTTTTCTCCATCATTTACATAGCACACAACGAATCAGGACTAAATGTGATAAATATTGTTTTAACTAATTATACGTTTCTTGTTATCTTTTGGTTTCTTGGTACTGCAATTAGAATTCTTTTATAATATAAAAATCTTTTATTTTTATTATAATTGAAGCAACATGGTTACAAATATGTTGATGTTTATACTTTTTGGTATTGCATCTCAATCACCTAAATGCCTCTACAACTTCTGTTCTTCTCCCTCTGACTTATTTCCCTAACAGTGGTCATCCACATCGTATCAAAAAGCAAGATTTTGGACTCTCAAAATAAGTATATAAATACTTAATGAAAATGTTATATAGAAATAGAATTATTTATGCTTTCTTTGATATTTATGGCCACATCTGGTGGTGTTCAGGTTATATTCCTGGTTGCTGTGCTCAGGGATCACTTCTGAGGTGGAAGTAGGGTGGGTGGACATGAAAAAGCATATAAATGGTGCTGTGGTTTCAACAATGATCAATTGAATGCAAGGCGAATCATGTAGCCTCTATACTATCTCTCCAGTCCTCCATAAATAAATTCAGTAAACTCTTCAGTTTGAATACCATAAGTATCTTTATCCATGTAATAAATATTTTACAATCAGTACCAAATATTTTACTATGTAGAAAGCAGTGTGAACAAATCAAAATTTTAAATAGCCTGCTAAGAAAAGAATTTCAGTTCTAATACAGTAATTCAAACATTTCAAATACAGACATTGAAATTTGTATCTTGAGTTGCATACACATTTTTAGTGTTAGTTATTTAATTATTAAATCGACAGCCGCACATCTAAAATGCAGTAGGCTATTTAATTGCCCTTTACACGAAACTACAAAATATCAAAAATACTTACTTTGCATGTATTCCACAAAAGCTTTGCTTGATGATGCATTGTCAATTTTTTAATTAATAACAAATAGAATGTTATAAACTATTTTTCAAGTAAAACATTTTTAACTCATATGCTTTCTTTGCTGCCTCACAATTATGAGACTGTGTTCACATTAAAACCCAATGATAATAAACAGTAAGTTTTAACATTTATGTACTTCTCCTTTTTCTACCCATGTCTCAGCATTTAGCATACAGGTGTAATTTCAAAAAGATTCCCGACATCCCTACAAAATAAAATCACCAATATTCAAATTCAATTCAATAACAATTTGTGTATCACAAACTTTTACTTAGAACCAAAATTATAGACTTTTTTTCTATTAAATTGTAAAATGAATTCTGGTTTCTTACTAGAGACTTTCATTCTTGCTCAAGTGGAAATGTTTTCCACCATGTCTATGACTCTACATAGCCACATATTCATTGTTTTACTCTAATACAGAAGAATGAATTTATTCATCACTGGTATAGAGCTCTGGGGACTCTTGAGGAAGATGACATAATTGACTAATTTTGTATTAACTCTGAAAACAAGAATAACAAAATAATTAAAAGTCTATTTATAACATCCCTAGGGAAACTAGAATGTTGATGTGAGATAAAGTTTAATTCCTATAGTGAAGATTAAAATAGCTCAAAAATAAATTTTAGTCTTTTATTTTTTAATTTTTTTAAACATTTTATTATACCACCGTGAGATATACAATTACAACGTTGTTCACGTTTGGAGGTTTCGGTCACGCAGTGTTCCAGCACCCCGCCCTCCACCAGTGCACATCTCCCACCACCCATGTCCCCAGTTCCCTCCCCCCCACGGCCTGCCTAAATGCAGGTTCTTTATCTCCTCTCTCTCTCCCTCTCTCTCTCTTCCTTCTCCTACACATTGTGGGTTGCACTACATACAGTTAGAAGCCATCATTTGCATTTTTTTGCCTGTATTTAATGCTCAGTTCTATGTTGGTATCAGACCTTTTGACATTTATTCACACATGTCCCCTTCTCTATCTTACCTAACCTCTGACTCCCACATGCTTGTGGTAATTTCCACTTTTGGTAATATCACCTGGTATATTTATGTCATGCAAATAAATGCAGTCATTCTATGTCTCTCTCTTTCCTTCTGACTAATTTCACTCAACATGATTCTTTCCATGTCCATCCATTTATAGGCAAATTTCATAACTTCATTTTTCCTAACAGCTGCATCGTATTTCATTGCGTAGATGTACCACAGTTTCTTTATCCAGTCATCAGTTCTCGGGCATACTGGTTGTTTCCAGGTTCTGGCTATTATGAATAGTGCTGCTATGAAAATAAAAGTGCGGATTGTGTTTCCGTGTGTTTTTGGCTTCCCAGGATATATTCCCAGGAGTGGTATGGCTGGGTCAAAAGGGAGCTCAATTTCTAGTCTTTGGAGGAATGTCCATATTGTTTTCCAGAAAGGTTGTACAAGTCGACATTCCCACCAACAATGTATGAGAGTCCCCTTTTCCCGCATCCACGCCAGCACTTGTTACTTTTACCCTTTAGAATATGGGCCAGTCTCTGTGGTGTGAGGTGATATCTCATTGTTGTTTTGATTTGCATCTCTCTGATGACTAGTGATGATGATCATTTTTTCATATGCCTTTTGGCCATTCGAATTTCTTCCTTGTCAAAGTTTCTGTTCATCTCTTCTCCCCCATTTTCTAATGGGGTTGGCTGTTTTTTTTCTTATATAGCTGTACCAGTGCCTGATATATCCTGGATATTATTATCAGATGGGTATTGGGTGAATATTCTTTCCCATTCTGTGGACTGTCTTTCTATCTTGGTCACTGTTTCTTTTCAGGTGCAGAATCTCTTCAGTTTCCTGTAGTCCCAAATATATTTATATTTTCTTCTAGTTGATTTGTTAGTGGTGTTTCACCTTTGAAGATTTCTTTAGCTTTAATGTCGTGGAGGGTTTTTTCCTATATTTTCTTCAACATACTTTATAGATTCAGGTCTGATATTGAGATCTTTAATCCATTTTGATCTGATTTTTGTGCAAGGTGTTAGACACAGGTCCAAATTCATTTTTTTACATGTAGCTGTCCAGTTTTCCCAGCACCACTTGTTGAAGAGGCTTTCCTTACTCCTGTTTGGACTCTTTTCACCTTTGTCAAAGATTAACTGATCATGTCTTTGAGGGTGGGTGTCAGGATACTCAACTCTATTTCATAGGTCCACAGGTCTGTTTTTATTCCAGTACCATGCTGTTTTAATTACTGCTGCTCTTAGTACAGTTTGAGGTTGGGAAAGGTGATGCCTCCCATCTTCTTCTTCCCAAGGATTGCTTTAGCTATTCGTGGGGTTTATTATTCCATACGAATTTCAGGAGTGTTTGGTCAATTTCTTTAAAGAATGTCATGGGAATCATTAAAGGAAGCGCATTGAATCTGTACTAAAGCTCTAGGGAGTATTACCATCTTGACAATGTTAATTCTCCCCATCCATGAGCAGGGAATGTGTTTCCATTTCCTTGTGTCCTCTTTTATTTCTTGAAGCAGTGTCTTGTAGTTCTCTTTGTATAGGTCCTTTACACACTTGGTTAAGCTGATTCCTAGGTATTTGATTTTCTGTGGCACAATTGTGAATGGAATCGATTTCTTAATATCCCTTTCTTCTCTTTCGTTATTTGTGTATAGGAACACCACCGACTTTGGGGTATTGATTTTGTACCCTGCCACTCTACTATACATATCTATTGTTTCTAAGAGTTTAGGGTTCTCTAAGTATAATATCATGTCACCTGCAAATAATGATAGCTTGATTTCTTCTTTTGCCTCTCTGTGCCCTTAAGGTCCCTTTCTTCTCTGATTGCTATGGTAGGTACTTCCAGTACTATATTGAATAAAAGAGGCGAGAGAGGGCAACCTTATTGTGTTCCTGATCTTAAGGGAAGGCTTCCAATTTTTCCCCATTGAGAATGATATTCGCTGTGGGCTTTTGGTAGATGGCTTTGACTATCTTGACTATTTCAAAAATATTTCAAAAAAGTCAATAGCTTGACTATTTCAAAAAGATTCCCAACATCCCTACAAAACAAAATCACCAATATTCAAATTCAATTCAATAACAATTTGTGTATCACAAACTTTTACTTAGAACCAAAATGATAGACTTTTTTTTCTATTAAATTGTAAAATGGCGGGCTCTGTTGCGCAATGGATAGCGCATTAGACTTCTAAATTGTAAAATGAATTCTGGTTTCTTACTAGAGACTTTCATTCTTGCTCAAGTGGAAATTGTTTTCCACCATGACTGACTCTACATAGCCACATATTCATTGTTTTCCTCTAATACAGAAGAATGAATTTATTCATCATTGGTATAGAGCTCTGGGGACTCTTGAGGAAGATAACATAATTGACTAATTTCATATTAACTCTGAAAACAAGAATAACAAAATAATTAAAAGTCTAGTTATAACATCCCTAGGGAAACTAGAATGTTGATGTGAGGTTAAAGTTTAATTCCTATAGTGAAGATTAAAATAGCTCAAAATAAATTTTAGGATTTTAAAGATGTCAGTTATTATTTTTAGGGTGGGGGAACTCACCTTCCAGTATTCATTTTAAGCTTTTAAAGATGTTGATTTCAATTATTATTTTTAAGGTAGGGGTAACTCACCCTCAGGTGCTCATGGCTTATTGCTTGCCACGGCTCCCATGGCACCGGCTCGCATAGCATGAAAGTGCTCACTGGGCCAGGGGATGGCTTCGGTACTTCCCCTAAAAAGGGACAGTTACCAGACGGTGCTTCCCTAAAAAGGGTCTGTCACCAACAAAGCTCCCTAGACTCCCTTAGTTGTTCCTAAGAATGCTTGGTGTGCAATTAGAGCTCACACCGACTGAGCGGTCTGCGGCAGCTGGCGCCCAATGTGGGGCACCAACCTTTCTTCAAAGGAACCCCTGAGGAGCAGGTAATTTTCTCTCTTTCTTTTCTCTCTTTCAGGACAGGTTTCGGCTCCTGCCAGGACGTCCGAGTCCGCCAGTAAAGGCTCACTGGTTAAGTGCAGGTAATCTTGCTATAACATGGGAGCACATATTTCCCGTGAAGAAAAAAATGTTCGCAACCGTGGTTCACGGCATGTTAATTAAACAAGGTATGAGAATTACTGATTCAGCTATTTTTGAATTTATAAGTATAGTGAAGGATTTATGCCCCTGGTTTTCCAGGAGAAGGCACTCTTACTATTCAGGAGTGGACAAAAGTTGGAGAAGCCCTGCACAAATTGGCGAAGAGCAGGGAGCGCATAAATTGCCAAACTGTGCCTTTCCCCTCTGGGTGCAAATAAAAGGCATTCTTACTGATGCTACAGGCGCAGAAGGCTTACGACAAGAATTTGGCTCCCCTGTTTATGATCAGGTAAGGGATGAGGAGGAAAGAACCGAATAGCCACTATGCCTCCTCTTGAAGAGGAATTAAAAATGCCTGTTGCTCCTCCTTTGTCATCAGGAGATTCAGATACCGAGTCAGAATGGGATTTAGACAGTGAAATGTCAAATCAAGAAGGGGAAGATGATATGTGAGACCATCACTTTAAAGCCCTTAAGGCAGCTATGGCCCCTGCGAAAAGCACGGCCCTAAGATAAAAAGACCAAGAGCCTTTAATCCTCACGCATTTGGCATGAAAGCTGCTATGGCAGAAGCAAGACGAATGGGGGATCCGTCCTTTGCTTTGCCTGTTATTACCACAATAAATAATGATGGATAAATTCAGATTTTATTTCACCACAAAAAGCCTGTATAAAAGTGGATAGGTTAAAAACTTTAAATGATTTTCAAAAACTTTTGGGTAATATACATTGGATTCGTGAATTATCTGCATATATCCACTGGGGATTTAGATCCCCTATATAATATCTTAAAGGGAGATACTAACCCCACTTCAAAAAGGGAATTAACACCTGAAGCATTAAAAAGCCTATGAATGGTGGAACAGGCCATAGAAAAGGCTCGTTTGCAGCAAATTAATTATAAACAGCAATGGTATTTAAAGGCAGGCTCCGTTATGGAGCCATTTGGCCATGATCATCATTTTCTGGTAACTCCTTTTAGTAAAGAACAAATTGAAATGTTATATCAAGAATCTGATGATTGGGTGTTGGCTACCCTAGGATTTACAGGACAAATTTTATATCATTATCCATCCGACCAATTACTTGAATTTATTAAAACAGTTGAGTTAATTTTTCCTTCCATTTGTGTTACTGCCCCTTTAAATGCTGGTTTACTAGTATTTACTGAGGGTTCCTCAAACTGCACAGCTACAGTTTATGCGGAAGGAAGCAAACCTATTGTTAGTAAGCAAAAGCCTTCATCTGCCCAGTATGTGTTATTATTGAAATAGCTTTAATATATGTAAGCTTTGTCATCAGGTATCAACCTAGTCTTGAATTGAAAGTCTTAGTTATTCACAAATGTAAAATCTTTATTGTTACTAGGTAGTAATCTTTTGGGTATTTTAACTTTGCATTGTTTGTAATCCTAAAAACTGGATTCTGAAGACAAAATTTTAAATGTTTTCTGGATAATTTCTAATATAAAGTGAACCTTTGCCAAGCATAAAAAAAACTTTAATTGTGAGCGTCTCAGCCTCTTGAATATGTATGGAACTGATTTAATGTTTTAAAGTAGTTTTTGTTATGCTAGATAAGATAATAATTAGCAACCTGTTTCTAAATTTGGGAAATTAATTTGTATAGAGCTCTGTAAAATAAGGAAGTTAATACCTTTAGGGGTGTAACTATAAGAAGTCTAGATAATGCATTTTAAGTAACAGAAAGATAATGGATGGAGATGTCTGTGGAAAAAAGGAAGAAATTCTGTTAAAATGAAGGCTTGTTTTTACAGGAAAGTTACAGGACAAAATAAATGTAAAGGAATGTGTAGAAGGTCAGAGAATGTTGAGTAAACAAACTATGAAACTCTTTTCTGAAGAATTGTTCTAGTACCTTTTTGGTAAGATCTATGGAAAAGATATTAGACAAACGGTATGGACTCCTGTTACAGTGCTCCTAAAATTAGTAATTAGGGTATATCCCATTCTACTGGGATACCTTATAATCCTCAATGTCAGGCCATTATTGAGCGAGCACATCAAAACTTAAAAATTTAGTTGCAAAGATTAAAAAGTGCTCAAATTTATTTTTCTCCTCATCATCTTTTTAAGTCATGCACTTTTTTGTAATTAACCATTTGCATGCCAACTCTGAGGGATATACAGCTGCCCTCAAGCATTGGCAAACAACATTTAAAGCTCAGCCTAAGGTTTTATGGAAGGACCTTCTTACTGGACAGTGGTGTGGTCCAGATCCTCTTCTTTCATCAGGGAGAGGCTATGCTTGTGTTTCCCCACAGGATGCAGAGGCCCCAATCTGAATGCCTGACCGACTCATCAGACCCGCACCTCAAGAGGCAGCGCAAGGTGTTCTACAGGGTACGGCAAAAACGGATGAAAAGGGAAGTCTCGCCTCTCGCAGCAAATGACTCATCTCTCCCGTCAATTGGAGCATCTGGGAATTCAGCCTCAGAAGAAAACTCCGCCGCCACCGATGCCACCCAGTCCTGCCCTTCCGACTTGGCAACAACTGCGCACCCTGATGGGGCGCGCCTGGAACTGTCGAAGAAAAAGATGGACAACCCCTCTCCTGAGTGTATTTTACTTTCACTTATAGCAGTTATGAGTGCTGCCTTGCCCACAACCTCTGCGGCTTTGTTCCCAAAGGAAAATCCTTCAACCTATTGGGCCTATGTTCCTAATCCTCCCTTGTTACACCCTGTGGGTTGGCTTAATAATTCCAGCATAAAAGTTTTAACTAATTGTTCTGAAGTTTTGGGTGGTCTTGCAGATTCTCCGAATAGACACACTGTTTCCCAATCAAAACTTGTGTTTTCCTTTTTTGTTAATTTTTTTATTATACCACCGTGAAACACACAATTACAAAGGTGTTCATAATTGGTTCTTGGTAATACAGTATTCCAGCACCCATCCCTCCACCAGTGCCCCATTTCCACCACCAATGTACCCCTCCCCTCCGGTCCCCCCACCCGCCTTAATAGCAGGTACCCCAGTTTCCTCTCTTTCTCTCTCTATCTCTCTCTCTGTCTCTGCATCCCTCTCCCTCTTATTTTACATTATGGCTAGCCCTGCAGATATTTAGAGTTTATCACTTAAGTCTCTTTGTGTATATTCAGTGGTGAGTTTTAATCTGCCATTACCATTTCCCCATATTTATTAAAACACTGGTATCTATATCCTATTAATGAATGCAGTCATTCTATATCTGTCCTTTTCCTTCTGACTAATTTCAAAAAAAAAACAAAATTTGAGGAAAAAATTGAAGAAAAGTAAAATTATTAAAGAGGATTTAAAATTTGAAGTAAAGGTTGAAGAGCAGAAGAAGGCTGTCAGTAAGATAAGCACCAACTTAGAGGGAGAAATTGACAGAGAGTTAGAATCGAGGGACAGAAAGAAGAGGTCTGGAAGTTAGATATAAGATTGAAGAACAATGGATTCTGTAATCCATAGTCTAGAAGGGAAGGAAAAGAGAAAGAGAGAGAAAGGGAAAGAAATAAAGAACCTGCCATGGAGCAGGGCTGGGGAAGGGGAGGGAACCGGGGATGTTGTTGGTGGGAGATGGACACTGGTGGAGGGACGGGTGCTGAAACACTGTATGACCAAAACCCAAACATGAACTTTTTTAATTATATATCTTTTTTATTTGTATATCTCACGGTGGTATAATAAAATACTTAAAAAAAATTGTGTTTTCGGTTCTTCAGATTCTTTACCCATTTGTTTTGTTTTTTTTCTGATAAATATGTTCCAGGATGCATACCCGTGGCACCCAGAACCTTTTTAACTGATGCACCATTCAGCCATAAGGGGAACTGTAAGTGATGGCACACGATGGATTTGGGAAATACACTTAACTGTTCTGGGTTGCAAGAGCAAACCTGATGTGTTTGTTCGTGATCTTAATATGACTCTTCCACATTGTCAAGCTAAGTATCCCTCTAGAGACCACCTTTGGAAGGCCAGTTTGGGTCCTTACCCTCATTGGCTGTCTTGCAGCTTTCAATATGCTGCTAGCCCCTTTACTGCCTTTGGATTTTCAGCGTATTTTTTAACTGTTTGGGATTATTTATCTTCCACCAGTACTCCTACATGGGTGCACAAAAAATGAATAAAAGGACCTGATGGAATGGTTTGAGGCTCTTTATGTTCCTGGAGCATGCAGGTGCCCTTGGGCTTTACTTGCATGAGACAGGTCATATGGAGATGTTACTGGTGCCCTCTCGAGCAAATCGAAGATGAACGGGAAGACAGTGATACAGTGATACAGTATAATAATCATCATTTGGCTGATACTGCCCCTCCAGCTACTCGCTGGTTTTCTGCTGCGTATGTTTAGCAACAAAAACCGGAAAAAATCTTCCGGATGTTTTCCCATTCGTTCCTGTGTTTCATATCCATATGCTTTGCTTCTGGGAAATTCAGATAATGTTTATATTACTTCCCACGGTAATTTTTCTTTTAAAATTAATTGCTCTTTTTTGTACTGTTACTAATTGTATCTCCCCATATCATGTTCATAATTTTAATGTCTTGATAATTGTACAAAGATCCCCCTATGTTATGATTCCTGTTCATCTTCCTAATATGACTTGGTATGATAACTCTGCTATGAAGGTTTTGAGAGAAGTGCATTCTCTCATGCGACCAAAACGCTTTGTTGCATCTTTTAATTTTAGGTATTGTTGCTTTGATTTCCATTATGACCACCTTTGCTGTCACAACTGCTGCCCTGGTAAGAGAAATTCATACTGCACATTATGTTAATAATTTAAGTAAGAATGTAACCTTTGCCCTCTCTGAACAAGTTGTCATTGATCAAAAATTGGAAGCAAAACTTAATGTCCTAGAAGAAGTTGTTTTGGCTTTAGGCCAAGAATTGAACAATATTAAACGCCTTATGCAGACTAAGTGTCATGAGCAGTTTAAAGCCATTTGTGTTACTCCTTTAACTTATAACACTTCTTCCGATTGGGAGAAGGTTAAGGCACAACTGGCCGGGTATGGAAAGATCAATCCATCACCCATGATTTGCAGCGTATCCAACGGGACATTACTGCTAAGAGTCATGCTTATGACTCTGAATTAGATGATTTGGCTACCGGTCTTACGGAGGGCATACAGTCCCTTATTCTGTCTAATTGGCCTCATTTGATTGCTACTGTTGCCATAGGAGCCCTGGCTGTTCTATTTTTCTCCCGTGCGTTTTATGCAAAATTTTTCGCTCAATTCAGCACATGCGCATTGATTTGTGCGCCCTGCTTTTTAAAAACACAAAGGGAGGGAGATGCCACGGCTCCTTGGCACCGGCTAGCGTAGCATGAAAGTGCTCACTGGGCCAGGGGATGGCTTCGGTACTTCCCCTAAAAAGGGACAGTTACCAGACGGTGCTTCCCCTAAAATGGGACTGTCGCCAACAAAGCCCCCTAGACTCCCTTAGTTGTTCCTAAGAATGCTTGGTGTGCAATTAGAGCTCACACCGACTGAGCGGTCTCATGGCAATTGCTGACTCGGTACTCACAGATCATACCTGGAAGGATGATTTACCTGCTGTACTGTCTTCCAAGCCCCTGAGTATTAGAGAATAAATTAGCCCATAGAGAAATATAATTATTCATATTAACCAATTTATATATCCATATGTATTAAGTCAAATATAAATATTTCTTATGCTTTTTACGCAAACTTCTAGTCTCTTAGCTTTAGTATAAAAACTATTACAAAAGCAAATGTTAGTATATACAGTATAAGTATTATAATAGCCAGGGAATCAATGACTTTTCAGATGACAATTTATTATAGAAGTGAGTATAAATAAAATTACTTTAGAGAAAAATACAATTTTATTTTTATCAATGTGTCTTTACAGTACAAATATGATTTAAAATTTTATTAAACAAAAGATTATATTTAAACATGTATTGTATACAGAGATAAAAAGTAAAATTTTTGATCTATGTATTTTTAAGAAAACCATAATTTAAAGTATAAAACTTAATGAATTTTCATCAATTCAATAAAATAACTTGAATGGGCAATAGAATCTGGAGACAATTTGTACAAACTGCAATATCCGTAACTGATTATGCTAAAAACATACATGATGTGCTTTTCCCTCTTTGATTGAGGTTCAGACACAAAAGTACTATGGGATTGCACCTAGTGAAATGCTGATAGTCATTATTTAGAGGTCCAAGGGTACATGGGTGCTGACAATCTCATCCAGTGTTCTGGCGAAATATCATGAGCTCCAAAGCTTTGAGCCATCTCCCTTACAGTTAACTAATTACCAATGTTAATTAGTAATATTTTAGAAAATATCGAAAAATAAGCACTGGATTTTAAAGCTGTTTTTTTTTTTTTTTTGGGTCACACCCGCGATGCTCAGGGGTTTCTCCTGGCTCTGCACTCAGGAATTACTCCTGGCGGTGCAGGGGGACCATATGGGATGCCGGGATCGAACCCTGGCCGGCATGGGCTGGCTGCGTGCAAGGCAAACGTCCTACCCGCTGGGCTATTGCTCCGGCCCCTTTAAAGCTGTTTTTGTATGTTTATTTTATTGGAGTCTCAGTTGCTTGTGCTCAGAGATTTTCCAGCTCTTCATTCAGAGATGCTGGTAGTGCTCAGGGGACAATATGTAGTGTCAGGTGTCAATTCACATTGGTGTTGCCTGTGAGGCACACACCCTGTTTACTGCACTATCTCCCCAGCCCTTTTGTACTCTTATGTGTATCAATATATCCTCTCCATGGATCCTTCCAACAGCAGTGAAGAAGCAAATATTTGTTTGGAGTTTGATAAGCAAGCATGTGTCAAACAGTTTTGTTTCCACTGAAACTAGAGTGAGAAACACAATCACAGATTGGTTGAGAAAAAACTATTTGGCAGGTCATGTCAAAATATTTATCATTTGAAACTTATTTTATTTACCATTATTTTCACTGTCAATGATAAGACTTCACGAATACAATATTCCACCATGCCGACTTTCACTAGAGTGTCTGTTTCCCTTCACTGTTTCCCCTCGCTTTCAAGAGCCTGTGGTCTCAGTCTTTTGTTCATTAAGCAGGGGGAATGGTTATTAGCCCTGAATGCAACCACAGACTCCTCCAAACCTTAATATTTTTCAGGACACTTTATCCATCCCATGTTGAGGTCAGGGTAGCTTACTCATGGCTTGCCCTGGGTCCATCTAGTCCCACATTGGGACCCTTCCTTTGGGGTATATGGAACTAGAAGCAATCGAATGGCAACTGAAATATGAATGATGCCCATGAGTAACTATTTCAGAGTTAATTAACTCCTAGATCACAAATGCTTAGCCTCAATTGTTCTTATGACTATGCAGGTCTTCCAGTGCTCATTTCCCACCACAAATGTTCCCTAAATCCCTACCCTCCCCTGGCCTGAGACTACTCTATGGCAGGCATTTTGCCTCTGCCGGCCTAGGTTCAATCCCTGGCATCCCATATGGTCCCCTGAGCACCGCCAGGAGTAATTCCTGAGTGAAGAGCCAGGAGTAGCCCCCTGAGCATTGCTGGGTGTGACACAAAAAGGCAAAAAAAAAAAAAGCTAAATTATTTCTCCTACCAAACTTTCAAAAATATATATTTAAAACATGTTCCATATTATAAATACAAAAGTTTTTAATAATATTTTTCTTAGTTTATAAAAGCTGTCTGTATCACTGTATCACTGTCTTCTCATAAATCATCGATATGCTTTAGCGGGCACCAGTAACACCTCAATATGTCCTGTCACCTACGAGATAGCCCAAAGGCATCTGTCTGCTACAGGAACATAAAGAGCCTCAAACCATTCCATCAGTTATGGGAATGAGGTCTATAATTGTTACTGGTATTTGGCATATCAAATACGACACGGGTAGCTTGAAAGGCTCTGCTGTGCGGGTGAGATACTCTAGTAGTCACTCAAAACTCAAGCATTTATTGCAGCCACACGAGCTAGGCTGTGTTCAGCTCTTCTGTTGGGTGGAGCTCTGAGGAGAGGGGAGTCCGGTGTGGAAAATGGTGGCCCTCATGATGTGGGGGTTCCTCTGGATTCTCGCGAGGCTCTGCTGGGGTGGCGGGCCAGGGCTAGAACCCGCCATCCCTCCCAAGCGCCTCATGATCAGCAGGGCACAGAGACAGCTGGTAGCAGCTCTGCCCCGTTTCATTCTTACATTGAATATAAAAATACAAAGCAAGGGAACAGACAAACAAAAGAAAAATTCATACAGAGAACATATCAATAGTTAATGGAGAAGAAAGGGATTTGGGAGTAGGTAAAACCAAGAAAGGTGGTCAATTCTGTGGTGGTAGATAAAAAACTACATCTGCATTCAGATGGTGAATTATAGTTTAGTACACCTAAAACATATAAAATGCTGTGACCCAATGTTACTCTAAAAACTTTTGTTAAAAAATTAATAATAGCTTTGACTTCTAAATTGAAGAGAAGCACCAAATTTATTATGGATATTTCAGGATAAACTCTTTAAATACTTGTGAGTAAGCCATAGTGTAAGTAAAAAATACTTAAAACATTTAAGTTTATAAAATGACAGTAACACAATGTAGTTCCAATGGAGAACTTCAAAACTAATGTGCTACTTAGTTTTTCGAGGTTAGGGCAGATTGTGGGTAAGCTGAATCCAGTCTTCCCAGGGCTATCTTTTGACTCAGTTCTCAGGGATGACTTCTAGAGATCATATTTAGTTTTGGAGATCATATCTAGTGCCAGAGAATAAAACGAGGTCAGCCTTCTGCAAAGCTATGCCTTGTCCTGCGATTTTTCTCCATCTTCAGTATGTTCTTTCTTTTGCATTTCCCAGGTAAAGGATGATAACACCTTTACACTAAAGGATCAAGGATTCTGTACTGTTGTATGTGAAATTCAGTTATTAGAAATAATATGTATTAGTAAATTAAGAGTATAGTTTTATAGTTTATGAAACTGAATATTTTCTAATATTAATAATATTGTTATTTATAATAATTAAAAATAGTTACATTGAGATATTTTAAATGTGACCAAAGAAAAAATATTATTTTCCAAAACTTAGTGAGAAATTTTATGGCACCTTTTTCCAAGTTTGTCAGGTGTTCATCATAATGTCTCTATTTCTTCAGTGTCTACGTAGGGAGAATATTTATGGAGGTACATATTTTCTCCATGATTTTTTTGTGGGGGAGGATATACTTGACTTTGCTCAGGGATCTCTGCACCAGGGATCCCTAATGGCAGGTCCAGACAATTGTATGGAGTGCCAGGGATCAAATCCAGGTTGGCCACATGCAAGGAAATGCTTTGTACTCTCTCTTTCTCTCTCTCTCCCTCCCTCCTTTCCTCCCTCCCTCTCTCCCCTCTTTCTCCCCTTTGGGTCATTATGGTTTTCAATATAGATACTGAAAGGCCATCATGTTTGATCCTTTACCCACACTCAGCACGCATCTCCCATCCATTCACTTCACTATCCCAAATGCCCTCTCCCCAGGCACTTGAGGCATGCTTTAAGATAAGGCAACTTTTTCAAACACACAAAAGTGCTGCATTTGTTCTTTTATTTTTCTTTTTGGGTCATACCCGGCAATGCTCAGGGGTTTTTCCTGGCTCTTTACTCAGGAATTACTCCTGGTGGTGCTTGGGGAACCGTATAGGATGCCAGGGATCGAACCAGGGTCGGCAGCATGTAAGGCAAATGTCCTACCCGCTGTACTATCACTCCAGCCCCCAATGCTGCATTTGTTCTTGAGTGCATCCCCTCTCTCTCTCTCTGCCCTTTCTGTCTCACATGCAGACACACAGACACACATAGACATACACACACTCTCAACATGATCATTAAATAAAATTATACTCACTACTCTCTTCTTCCTGAAATTCTTTTCTGTGAGGGAAGGTGACATTCCTGGAAAACTGGGTGCAGTTGGGGACTGACTTTCCTTTCCCATAACAAGCAATTCTTCACTGAGTTCTATAGTTCGCTGTGTAACTGTGTTGTATACAGTGATAGTTGCTCATGTGGGTAGTCAAACAAATGGGACATAAGTATTGTTTCACAATCTTCTTGTGGGGCTGCTATCCGTAAGATCTGTACCTACAGGTGCTCGTAGAAAATTTTAAACAGTCCTAAACTTCCCTGGGCACGTTTCTGGTCATCGAACATGGTGACTCTCTTCTCAGGGCTGACACGAAATTTTCTCAGTTCACTTAGTCATCCCCAACAAGCATCATGAATCATCTATAAAATGGCACTGCAATTTTGTTGTTCATATCATATTTCTCAAAACTCTGGAATTGGTTCTTTCTTTTTTGTAGTCATGCAATTTTAAAAAAATTGTCAAATTATGATGAGATACACAGCTACAAAGATGTTCATGATTGGGCTTCATTCATACAATGTTCCAAATCCATGCCTCCACTAGTGTATATTTCTCACCAACAAAGTCCGCAGTTTCGCTCCCCTGGAGTCATATTTTTAATGAAAATGTGAACACCATTTTATGCAGGAAAACATTTGAAATAATGCCTGCAGAAAATATATATTCTTGACTAATATAAAATTTCATCTTTATTTGATATTACCAATTTCTATCTGAAGTGCATTCATTTATAAAACATAAGCAAAATGCATAGTTTCTATTCCTTACATTATTTTTGAATTTGGGGCCATATCAACCAATGCTCAGGGCTTACTCCTGACTCAGCACTCAGGGATAACTGCTGGAGGGCTTTGGGAATCATATGCGGACATGAATCTAAACCTAGTTTGCCCCTTGCAAGGTAAACACACTATCTCATATATATATATATATATATATGTGTGTGTGTGTGTATGTGTATGTGTGTGTGTATGTATTTTATATATCCTCTCATTTTAGTTGATTCTAGCATATTATGTATAAAATCTCATATAAGCACATATTGATTTTTATTGAGTTATTATTGGTTTGCTAGAGTTTAAGTATTTATAAGTTTGAGAGGTTATGATACTTCTATACTTCATCCCTAAACAATGTTAACTCCTCTATTGCTCTGCATAGAACTTTCCAGTCTTTTCCCCACTACTTGCTATTCTCAATTTTATGTTCAAATTCTAAGGGTTTTGCATGTTAAATATATTTATTCTTTTGCTTTGTTTCTTTTTATTGAATATATGAGTGCTATCATTGAGTATTTGTGTTGATACAGTCAAATAAATTGTAAAAAGAAACAATTTGTTGGGGGTGGGAACCCAATAGATAGTACAGCAGATTGGGCAAACTGTGTTGTATGCTGTAGACCCAGGTTCAATCTCTATAGCCACACACATTCTCCAATGCTGTGCCAGGAGTGATCCCTGAGTGCAAAGATAGGAATAAACCCTAAACAGAACCAGGTGCAACCCCCAAAACCAATACATAAAGATAAATAGCTTCTTACTTACTCATAATGTGTGTGCTATTCCCAGAAGACAATTTGTCTTGAAGGTGACAGTCATCTATTCTTGAGCATTGTTTTTTGCATTCTGGACTTTTTCAAGTCTTAGTACTCTCTCCATTTGATGATATACTGCTGTCATGAATGACCAACACCATAGGTCAGAAACCAAATAATTCTATTTTCATTAGGAGAAGCTCATATTTGTCAAGTTATGTCCTATGTCAGTCTGTACCAACCATGCCAGGTTATGCCAGCATGTGATAATCAATGCTAGGTGATACCAAGCTGTGTCTCTATGTGAAACCATGCAGCCCTGTTGCTTACCCAGTTGCACCTTCACCAATCATTAGATTCTACCTAGGATGGAGACAAAAATAAATCTTCAAGTGGTCTGTTCTCTGGTTGCCCAACACAGCAATGTGAGGGGCAGGGTGAAGAGGGAGGACAGAGAAAGCAGCAGGATTGGCGGAAGAGCCGCTTCTCCTGCATGGTCAGAACCAAGCATCTGCTCTAGCATCCTTGTTGCCACAGTCGTCCCTAAACAGTGGATCTGCCAATGAAGGGTCCCTGCAGGCTCTTCTCCAGATAAAGGCAATAGCAGAGGAATGAGGACATACATTGCATGTGCATGAGTAGTTGGTTTGATGTCTGGCACTGTATGGATCACTGTTGGTGTAGTCTTGGAGTCCCTCAGGTACCGGTTGGTGCTGGCCAGGTGACTCCCACAACTGAAGCACCAGTGGGCTGTCCCTGGTGGTTGTTAGACCAAGAGTTGAACAGTCAGATCCCATTGACTGAGATCTATCAGGAGTAGCTCAGGAGCTATATGGCATGCTAAGGAATGCCTTTAAACTGTAATAGCCCAATTCCAGATTTCTTAATGTAAAACTGAATATCTAACCTAAAACTCAGTATTCTCTTTTAACAATCGGTGTATTACATTTATATGACAATTGAGATAAGATTTCAAAATTGATAAGAGTGAAAATATTTTTTTCTTAGCAATAATTGATTAATTCATTGCTTGACTTTTCATCAAGTTGAATAGAATGACTAGGATTTACTATTTCTTTGTATTTTTATCAAAAACTATTAAAATTGAGTGTATTTCTGCTTTTGTTTATCATGATAGTTAAAAAATGTTCAGAAAGCAGTTATCTGAGTTTAATATTTGTATTGAATGAAAGTTTAATGAGTTGCACAAGCTTCAGTTTTAGATGAAAAAAGAGTTTTGAATTTCAATCTTCCATTTGCTAGTTTTATGATTTCTTTATGTGAATTCTTAGAGTGTTAGTTTCTTCTATTTTATCTAATGACAGAGTATATAACGTTTTAGCATTTCCTCTCAAATATGTGCTAGACATCATATTTTTTAGTGATTAGAGCTGATGCAAAAATTCACCTTTAGCTTGTATAGGAAAAATTAAAATTGCTTTAGAAAAATCTTAATATATAATTCACCAATATTCACTACACTAGCTATATTATTATACATTTTAGTATCTTAAAAACTAATAATGTAATGAGACAAACAAGGAGTATCATTTAAGGTCTATCAACCACCTGATTTGTTTGGTTTGATTGTGCTTAAAGGCCACACCTGGCCATAAGAGGGTATTCCTTATCTTTGTATTCATAAATGTGCATTGGTGGTGCTTAGGGGACTATATGTGATACCTGAAATTCAACCAGTGTTAGCAGCATGCAAAAAGAGATTTAATTGATTTACTAGTTCTCTGGTATATCAACTACACTCTTTAGAAAGTTTCATGAGAGTATTCAATTTCTGATTACAACACTGTATTCTGAAAGTATAATAAGTGTGATTTCTTAGTAGTAGATGACAGTAAACAACAGCAACCACTAAACTCATAATTGCATGACAATACTATAATGTAACAATATCATAATGTGATTGAGTTTTATTTTAGCTTTTACTCATTGAAAATTAGGTTAATAAACCATTTTCACACATTATAAATAATATTAAATTGTGAGTCAGACTTTCTGTCAGGATTTTTTAAACAAAATAATTTCATCAAATATTACACTGAAAAATGAGAAGCCATTGACATTGGTGTGGAGAATCAATTATCAAACAATGGGGCATGTATGGAGGTGAAAACAAGACTCAGAGAACACATAAAGAATGTGGTGGAAGTCCATGCTGAAATCTCTTGGGCAAAGTCTGAGGGGATTATTTGTGTCCCCCCAACCAAAGGTGCTGCAGTCTCACTCATGTGCCAAGAGCTGTCACCATGCCTCTGCCTGACTGCCCAGTTACATTTTCTAGAATTCCTGGTGTTCTCCGGCCACAAATGCTCCCTTAGAAGCAAACTCTACAATACTAACATCCCAGTGGAAGCAAACCAGAGTTGTTTGGAAATTCAACACAGAAGCCAACTAATCTCAATTAACAGAAACATTAACACAAAAGGCTTAACTTGCAACAACAGCTTAGTAAACCCTAGACAAAGATTTAATGTCCCTTGGTGAGATATAGCAATGTTCACAAATTTTCTTTTCCTAAAATATTTTTTTTCATCCCATTAGCTATTTAGTGGTAACAAGCAATATAAAATAAATCATTGTGGGCCTGCTATTAGGGCAGGTTTAGGGGGTAGTTGGGAAACTGAGACAATGGTTGAGAGTAGAACAGTGGTGGTGGGATTGGTATCGGGATATTAATGGCCTTTAACAAAGCATCATGAACTTTATAAACCACAATGTCTAAAGAAAATGGAGCAAATGAATGTAGTGGAGCATCAGGAGTACTTAGTTGGTGAGAATATAGTAAGTTTATCAATATTCTAACTATTAACACCATTGTAACTGAAATTATGAAATTATAATAAAGACAAAGATAAAATACTTTGTTAGCAAGTTCATGAAGTTAAAACATCTTCATAAAATCCTGTACAAAATACAGAACATGCATATAGGCAGAACATTTCTATGTGATTATTTTGAACAAAGGAAATCTCCTTTGTTGGTTTTCCTTTATTTTTACTGTTTATACGGAATGGTGTTGTAAACTGACTTTGGATTCAGCCTCCTTTCTTTTTTATTTTTTATTTTTTTGCTTTTCTTGGGTCACACCTGGCCACGCTCAGGGGTTACTCCTGGCTCTGCACTCAGGAATTACTCCTGGAGGTGCTTGGGGACAATATGGGATGCCGGAATCGAACCCTGGCCAGCACAGGCCATCTGTGTGCAAGGCAAACGCCCTACCCGCTGGGCCATTGCTCTGGCCCCTCACCCTCCTTTCTATTGGGAAAAGATGTCATATTTTGAAAAATAAGATTAAAATTACATATATACATATAAATTTTACCTAGAAAATTCAGAAAAATAATTGTGACCTAAAACAGTTCTAAAGTAACAATATAAAATTATAGACTTAGTTGTTTTTTATAATTCTCTTTTAACTCATTCATAATGAAATTCTTATATGTAATATATATCACTAAATATTTTTGAATAAAATATTCAAGAAAAATCATTTTTAATAAAATGAAGCTAGTATTTCATGTTTCAAATTAAACCAATATTATGTTCTTATACAGTGTTGATTGTTGAAATTATAGACCTAGTAACAAGAAAAGACTGTCAAGTTAAGAGACAACAGAATATTGATAAGTCATTATTATTATTTTGCGAAATTAATATTGCAGAGAATTCACTTTTTTATAACACTGAAATGAATACTTTACCATAAAAATGTTAAAATTAGCAGCTATTTATACAAAAATAAAATGTTTTGGAAGTTTGTGTAGATATCTAATTGCATCATTGTTTACAATATTCAAGATTTGAAAAAGCCCAAGTTCCCAAAGCAGATGGGTGGATTAAGCAGTTATGGTAAACTTATCCAACAAATACCGTTCAGTTTATAAAAATAGTAAATACTGCATATTGTTGCAACTTTGATAGAACTAGAGGTTGTCTTCATTGAAATAAGTCAAAAGAAAAACAAAAACTCCAGACAATATCACTTAGAGGTGATGATATATGAAGATCAAGCAAAGGAATGCACAATGTCCAATGAAAACAAGCTGGGGCGGGAGCAATAGCACAGCGGATAGAGCATTTGCCTTGCACGCGCCAACCCAGGTTCAGTCTTCAGCATCCCATAAGGTCCTCCGAGCACCGCCAGAAGTAATTCCTGAGTGTAGAGCCAGGAGTGGCCCCTGAGCATTGTTGGGTGTGACACAAAAAGAAAAAAAAACAAACCAAAAAACAACAACAAGAAGAAAACAAGCTGTTAGACTCTGACAAGAAATCTGAGGTACTTGGCTGTCTTGGATATGGGGAAGGATGGGTTAGTTCAGGATTAAGTTAGAGACAGAGGCGGGAAATTTTTGAGAAGTTCAGTTGAAAGTATCCAGTGCCCTACTTCCAATTATTTTATAATTTGTAGATTCTTAGAATATGACACATGAAACTATAAACAAAATTTAGTGGAAGTAAATTAACATCTGTAGGAAAGTAATTTTTAAAGAGCCTTTCTTTCATGGGGCTGAGGCCATAGCACGGCAGGCTAGCGGCAAACCCAGTTTGATCCCCGGCATCCCATATGGTCCCCTGAGCACCACCTGGAGTAATTCCTGAGTGCAGAGCCAGGAGTAACCCCTGCACATCGCCAGCTGTGACTCAAAAAAGCAATAAATAAATGAATAAATAAATAAAATACTTTCATAAATATTGCTATGATGTTAATATGGGTTTTAGAAAAGTTTTCTTAAGTTCTAAGGGACAAGGGAGAAAACTACATTTCATTCTTTAGTGTGTTACACACTTCAAATGCAATTAAATCATGCTTCACATCCCAAAGAATGATTTTTCTCATCTCAATGTTTTAAAAACTCTTCAGTAGACTATTATAATTAGTAACTTATTCATCCAAACCAAAAATTTATGTTTTAATCTTGAAATCATAAGACAAAAATGTGTTCTCTTTGTATAATCACAGAAAAATAAAATCCTAAAACAAAGTTTCAGATACTAATATTTCATCTTGTCTATACTTTTTGCTCCATTTACTCAATATATTCACATATTTATATGTTAATATAAATTTTAAGTCATATCAGTAAATACACCTGTAACTTTAATTATTCCTCTCCTTTACATTCTGATTAATGAATTCCCTTGAGCCAACAAGAAAGACACATAAATATACATAAGTGCAGTTTCAGTTGTCTGAAATCAACTGAGATGAACATTCCTTATCTTACATTTTTCAAAGCTGGCTTTGCAGTAATATGTAACAGTCTCTGAAACCTTAGGAGACTATTAGACTATATATATTTTACATATTTGTAATTTATTATATATATAGAACGTCAAATATTAGATAATATTTAAAGTGATTAGGGAACAGCAAGAAAATTGTTTTAATAAATGTTTTCTATTTATAAAGAGGTAAATGAAATATAACTACTAGTGAACTCAGAAGTGTCTAGTTTAAACATAATATTCGTTCAAAGATACAAAGCTGAATGAGTTGTGTTTCAATAAATTATTTGAACATTTATAATAGAAAATAAAAAAAGAATATTATGGCTAAATATTAATCTAACAATCTATATATATTTAAAAATCTATATCTTGAGAGTCATGGAAAAATTAGGTAAGCTCATTTTTAGAGTTTAATGGACTTCAAATGAACTGCTTAGGCAATTAGCAATTTTAAAATTTTAAAACAAGCAGATCCGTCTATAAAATCTGAGAATGAACTAAGTATAATCAAAAGTAAGTAGCATGTTATCATTGTATATATGTTAATATTATCATATCTTTAAAAGTTTTATTTTCTTGCTTTTGTATTTATATTCCTATTGCTATTAAAATTTAAGTTTTTACCACAAGACATTTCAAAACATGAATTTAGTAAGTCTTTAATTGTTCATTTATGTAATATAACTTTAAATGGTAGTCTATAATTGAAAGCTCATGTAAAAGATATTAACTATCTGAAGCAATTCCTGCTTTTATGTCAATGTTATTCAGATTATCAATGTGTACATTTTAAAACTACATTGTAAAAAGTTTTAATTGTATATTGTATGAGTTAACTAATTTTTTGATATAGTTTACTTCAATAAAAGTAGTTTCCCTTTTTGTCATTTCTCTTATTATGGGAAAATGACATGGGAGAGAGATAACACTGGCAAAACTATTAAGAAAGTAACCTAAGAAAAATTAGAAAAGCATTTCTATAGATACACACATGCACATCTTAAAGTAATAAAATTTATATGCTGATTATTTAACCTTGTGGAGTATTCCTAAACTATTTGAGTATTGTGTTTCAAAATACAAAATATGTAGATAAACTTGAATATCCTCTATATATGTAGATTATTTATAATCCATACTTTTTGGGAATATGAACATAGGGAAATTATCCATTAGAATAGAATATCAAAATGAATAACTTTTTTATGTTCTAACAGCATAGTAGCATGAGTTGAAAATGTTCATAGAGATTATGAGTCAATCCAGAAGGATGCATAAATTGTTAATTATTTTATATTTAATTATCTCATAACAGTTCCTAATTGTGCCCAGTAGTGACAAAAATTTCATATTGTTGAAGACAACATATATAAATTCAAGGGACCTCCATCTGTTCTCTAGTTCCAACTATTACTGTTAATTTTTTTAACCAGGTTGCTTATCACCACAAAAATAAAATTTTAAATATGAGATTTCATATTTACTGAAATCTTAAGGAAGCAGTTTCAGGCAGAAAACGAGGTTCTAGTATATCACAGAAAAAATGAAACAAACCATCAACAAGAATTAATAGAAATGGCAAAAAATGTTCAATGTCTTATGTAGCTTAATAAGGATAAAAACCTGTTTTTTTGAAGATGATAGGAATGGGTCACATTTACTTCTGAGCAAACTAAAATCATATTGATATAATTTCTCACGTAGAACATCATAATAAATTCTCAAACAATCAATTACTATTTTAATTGCCAAGGAAAGTAAACAGTTCCCCTGCTGCTTCTGTGTTCAGCCAATGATTTCTAAATAACTTTCACTATATTTTAAATTTTATATATAGATTCATTAGCTCTTTGTCATAAGATAACATAAATTTGTCCCTAGAGTATCTTTTATTGTTGTTTTGGTATTAATTGTTTTACTCATTCTCAGTTATGGATCAACTTCTTATCTACCATATATTTTTACGACAGTGTCTGACCTATGAATTCTAGAATGGACTGAATAATTTTGTCCAAATTGAAACTGATAAATATTTGAAACACTAAAACATATTGTATGGGTAAATTGAGTTTAGTGACCTCTAGCATTTCCCTCACAGGACAGCATTCAAATTAGAAAACTTCTGAACACAACGTTGAGAAAGAATAAGACGTATAAATCCAAAGTTCTGTTGCCAATTCATGTCACAGGTTCTAGCAATAGCTACTGAGTATTTACTTGCATTTATCATTCCATATTTTTTCTCTATTCTAACTCACATTTAATGTAATTTTATGTATTTTAAAAATATATTTTGGAGGCCGGAGCGATAGCAGAGCAGGTAGGGTGTTTGCCTTGCACACAGCCGATCTGGGTTTGATCCCTGGCATCCCATATGGTCCCCTGAACACTTCCAGGAGTGATTCCTGAGCAAAGAGCCAGGAGTAACCCCTGAGCATTGCTGAGTGTAACCAAAAAAGCAAAAAAAAACATAATAAAAAATAAAAATGTTTTTTGTGTGGAGGGTATGTGTATAGGGAAGGGATCTGAGAAATACCCACAGGTGCTCAAGAGCTACTCCAGGCTCTCTACTCTTCAGTCACTCCTAGAGTTTCTTAGGGGTCTATGGATGTGCAGTACTGGGATCTAAACTAGGTCAGCTTCATATAATGCGAGCACCTTAACTCCTGTACTATCAATCACATCAGCCCTTAATTAAATTAGGACTATAAAAAGGAGAGTCCTTTTGAGTAAGAGAAGATAAATTATACACCAGCGCTGGATGCAGAGGATACCAAACTGGTATGCATGAAATGAAACTTTGCTTTATGAGTTTTCAAAAAACATTTATATAATAGAATGTAGTAGGGTTTTATTGTTGGGTGGAGGATTCCATGTCTGGAAGTTCTCAGCGTTTACTCCTGGCTCTGTACTCAGGGATTACTCCTTGTGGTATCATATGAGGTGCTGGTGATCTAACCCTGGTTGCTAGAGTGAAAAGCATGTAATCTTCTTGCTGAGCTATCACTAGGCCCTCGAGGATGTTTTGACAAAGGTAATATACCTTATTTAGAGAAATGGCCTTACAGTATTCATCTAGAAGTCAATAAAAACATAGTTTACCTTTTATAATAGGAGATAAATATTTAAAAATGTATAGAAGCTTAATTTTAAAGAAACATTGGGGAGAATAGCTTCTGCTAAATATTAGCATCATTTTTTTTTAATCACACAGCATAGAGTGTTGATGTTGTTGGTGAAGTTGAATCCTGAGCCAGTACAGCACCCGCAAAGGAGGTCGAGTAGTGAACTCACAAAGAAGTCATCTCGAACCACTTCAGAGGAATAGGTGGAACAGGGATATTTAAACTGGGGTAAAGCAGGGTGCAAACTCTGTGCCAATCAATCAAATAGAGGGATTAAAAGGGTGTGTGTTTAAGGCCCAGGTATGCTGAACCAGAGACTCTCAGACATGGGGCAGAGCTGCTACTTGCTCTCCCTGTGCCCAGCCACTCATGAGGTGCCCGGGAGGCATGGCGGGTTCTAGCCCTGGCCTGCCACCCCAGCAGAGCCTCACAACAATCCAGAAGTCCCCTCCCCCACTCCATGGGGGCAGCCGTTTCCGCATCCAGACTTCTTTCTCGTCACAACTCCACCCAGAAGACTAGACTATCAAAGCCTGGCTTGCGCTGCCGCTCTGCCTCGCGGTTCATCAATAATTGCTTTATTTAGAGGTGACTACAAGAATATGCCACCTGCACGGCAAGCCTGGCAAGCTGCTTGTGTCATATTTGTTATGCCAAATACCAGTAACATTTATATTAGGTCATTCCGATGACCTAATATAAAGGTTTGAGGCTCTTTATGTTCCTTGAGCAAGCGAATGCCTTTGTGTTCTACTAGCATGAGACAGGACATAATGAGATATTACTGGTGCCCGCTCTAGCAAATAGATGATCAACAGAAAGATAGTGATTGTGATAGTGATAGTATTTAATCCTAATCAGGTAGGATGTGAAAGGGAGTTAAAACAGGATGTGTAAGGGACAAAGAGATAGCAAAGCAGGGTAGGGCATTTGCCGTGCAGCAGCCTACCAGGGTTCCATACTTGGCATCCCATATGGTCTCCAGGCGCCAGGAGTAATTCCTGAGTGCAGAGCCAGGAGGAACCCCTGAGCATTGCCAGGTGTGAACCAAAAAGGAAAAAAATCAGTTTTTGAGCTCTGACCAGGTTGTGTACTTAATAATTAATACTAGCCATATTGTGTTTAGCTACAGTATTTTCAAAGAACAGACTATTTAGCTTAAGAAAACACTTGCAACTTGAAAATAAGAAAATGAAAACTGGAAAATATTTACTGAATAATAAATCTTCTTTTAAATATTTGGGTTATTCACGTTAGGGTATTTGAAAACCAATATGTAATCTACATTCAAATATGTTTCATTTTCTATTCTGTTTTATAGGGAAAACATGCATTTTCTGTTGTAAAGGGGAGGAGAAGGGATGGCAGTGAAAAATTACACAACACCTACAGAATTCATCCTTTTTAGGACTATCAGATGAGCCAGAGCTTCAGCCTGTGATTTTTCTATTTTTATTTATCACATATATATTAAGCATCACTGGAAATTTGACCATTATCACTCTTACCTTGGTGGACTCTCATCTACAGACCCCAATGTATTTCTTTCTCAGAAACTTCTCTGTACTAGAAATTTCCTATACATCTGTCTGCATCCCTAGGTTTCTGGGCACAATAATCACAAAAGACAAAACAATTTCATATAACAGTTGCAC
Organism: Cryptotis parvus; assembly: GCA_021461705.1. NCBI lineage: Eukaryota > Metazoa > Chordata > Mammalia > Eulipotyphla > Soricidae > Cryptotis > Cryptotis parvus. Next base: position 23,932 of record JAJIBD010022666.1, on the reverse strand, counting down.
AGCTCAGCTGTTTTTCTTCATCTTCATGGGCATAGTTGAATTTTATCTTCTCACTACCATGTCCTACGATCGCTATGTAGCCATCTGCAAACCCCTTCACTATACAGCCATCATGAACAGGAGACTCTGCATTATACTTGTCTTGTTTGCTTGGTTGGCAGGATTCTTAAATATCTTTCCAGTAGTTATTCTTTTCCTTCAATTAGATTACTGTGGCTCTAATGTCATTGATCATTTTACTTGTGACTATTTCCCCCTCTTACAATTATCTTGCTCAGATACAAGGTTATTGGAAGTTATTGGTTTTTTTCTCTGCCTTGGCCATTCTGCTTTTCACTCTGGCTTTAATAATTCTATCGTACATGTTTATCATTAGGACAATTCTGAAACTTCCTTCAGCTAGTCAAAGAAAAAAAAGCTTTTTCTACATGCTCCTCTCACATGATTGTTATATCCATATCCTATGGCAGCTGCTTATTCGTGTATGCCAACCCATCTGCAAAAGAAAAAAACATCACTGAACAAAGGAGTAGCTATTCTGAATACTTCTGTGGCTCCGATGATGAATCCATTTATCTACACCTTGAGGAATCAGCAGGTGAAGAAAGCTTTTAAAGATACTATCCAAAAGGTTATGTATTTATCTAGTAAATGAAGGTATCAGCAGCATAAAGGAATCAAGTATTGTGAATATTTTCAATCACACGCACTCTAAAATTTATTTCATAGCAATGATATGGTTTTATTATTTTATTAGTTATTCATATGTTCCTTTTAGTTATTTTTCCATTTTAGGTAGAACCTGTTCATTTTCTCAAAAGTACCATTTTTAACATTTCAGCTCATACATGGTACAGAACCCAATTGAACCCAAGTTGTGCTAGGAAGCGCTCTATCTGCTCTACTAAAGCTTTGGCCCAATATAATTCCCCCCACTTAATCAGGATAAAGCATTATTTGTCCAGAAGATCATTACAGTTTAGATGATTTATTTAAATAACTTGCATGAGTGGAGAAAATCTGGGTTACAAATTATGATTTTTGAGTAGAAATGGACTTTTTTTCTTTTCACTTCTTTTCTGTTTTGGGGAAGTTCTTTATTTGTTTTTGATTTTTTGGGGCCATGCTCTATGGTGCTCAGGGCTTACTCCCAGCTCTGTGCTCAGGAATCACTCTGGGTGGGGCTCCTCGAGTGGGATGTGTTGATCGGAATCTACCCCTGATTGCCTGCATGTAAGGCAAGTGTTTTATGACTCCATTCCCATATTGTGTTTTGGTTTTGATGGACAATGACTTTAAATAGAAAGAGGTTTAATATAGATGTAGATTAAACTACCCCTTTCTTTGCAGATATAGATGAAATGTTCTATCTCATTTACATGAAATCAAGCTTCCATAATCATTTGTGTATCAGTTGTACCATTTGTCTTCCTGATGTTCATCAATTTGCTGGAGTGGGCATCAGTAACATCTCCATATGTTGTATTACATGCTAGTGTAGCCCAAGGGCATCTTCTAGCTCCAGGAATACAAAGAACATCAAACCATTCCTTCAGGTCATGGGAATGAGGACTATAATTGTTACTGGTTTTTGGCATATCAAATATGACACGGGTAGATTGGCAGGCTCTGCTGATCATCTGTGTAGTATCTTCTGTGTATTTCAGAATAAACATCTACTTAATATTTTAATTAGAATTAATGTATAATATAAGTAAACTCCTAGCTATAGTTATTATGATTTTGAGGGGCATTATATATAAAATGAAAAGGTATAGTGTGTAGATGTTAATAAAATTAATTACAAATAAAACTGTCATTTTATATAATGTACCTTTCTGATTATTTTACCTTATTGACTTTTTTAATATAATTAAATTTAGCTACCTGCAATTGTGATTCCAATTTTTGTCAGAAGTGTATTTCTTAAAGGTGACAGTGGTTTTTGGATTGATGTTGGAATATTGAAAGTCTGTAACAAATTACTTTGAGCAAATTTGCAAACCATGGTATTTAAAGTTGAAAAAGAAAGAGCATTTTTCTCTAAGTGAAATATTTGCAAATGTTTCAAAACCAGAAAACAACCAATATAAAATATGAAGAATAATTGAATAAATCATGATGCACTGAGTTTTATTCTATAGAAACGTGTTTTAATCTTTGGGCCTTAAAAAGATTTTAGCATTTTGTGTGTAGTGAATAGAAAAACTATATGAATAGAAATAGTATAAATAGAAATACTATATGATTTTCATATTCTACACACTTCATTCTGTGTTGGGGAAGTGCTAGTTATATGAATTTTAAAAAGACATCTTAGAAAAATGATTATTTCTAATTAATAGTTATATCAGCTGACTAAAGTAAACTCCAAATTCAGTCAGATTGCAAGATCAGTTCAGATTGTAACTTCTTTTTTGTTTATTCTTGGGATTAGGGGCCACATCTAGTCATTGTTCAAAGACTTTTCTTGCTTCTGTACTCAGGGATCATTCTTAACCCTTAGAGGGTCATATGTGGAGACAGGGATCAGATCTGGGCACTAAACATATTCAAGTTTTGTGTGAAAGTTAGAATTAATTTTAGATTGGAAGACTAATTTATTTTTAAAATTTGACTGCTAATAATTTATGAAATAAGTTAATGTCAAACATCATATTAGTGAAGTTTTAATATAGGATTAAGTCACTCAGTCTTTACTTTTTAATATCATCACTGTTTGTTACTCAGGTAATAGTAAAAACTGATGATGCTTTTACAAATAGTGGGGAAGAAAATATTTCATGATTTAAAACAATTTATGAATATTCAAGCTGTTTTATGTAGAGAATGTACCAATTCATATTTTTTAAAGAACTGTGAATGATAGTCCCTATTTTTCATACTGACTGGCAGCATTTATTTTGGACTTGGTGGTAAAAATTATACTTGAATGGGTGAAATGGTATATTTCATATTAATTTACATTTTCTCAGTAAGCCATGACAATGCACATGGTAGTTATTTGACTTTACACCTTTCTCATTTTATGTGACCTATGCTAACATTTGTAAACTCAAGTTATCTATTTTGACATATATGTATATGTGTATATGTGTATGTGTATATGTGTACACATGTATATATGTGTATGTGTATATATGCATACATGAATATGTGTATACATATGGATGCTTGTGTGTATGTGTATACACAAGTATACACACATACATACATGTTACACATGTATACATATATACATGTGTACACATATACACACATATACACATATACACATATACACATATACACATATACACATATACACATACACACATACACACATACACATATACACATATACACATCACTGTATCACTGTATCACTGTCTTCCCGTACATCATCGATTTGCTCGAGTGGGCACCAGTAGCATCTCCATATGTCCTGTCTCATGCTAGTAGAACCCAAGGGCACCTGCTTGCTCCAGGAACATAAAGAACCTCAAACCATTCCATCAGGTCATGGGAATGACACTTATACACATATATACATATATGTTGGATCTCATGCCTTGCTAGCTTGGGAGCTTTGCTGTTTTATTCACTCACAGCTTTATCAATTTATATGTTCTTAAGTCAGGGTTCATACTAATGAGATCTCTCTTCTATGTAAATACTAATGGAGGGCAGTTACAGAAGTCACCTTGACTCTGATGAATAACTTCTGACTTATTATTATACAATTGCTAAGACTTCTGTGTTATCTAGTTGGGCAAAGCTCCTTTTTATACCCACTGCTTCCAGCGTGGAACAGTTAGAATTTACCAGGAGACTACCACCCTGGCTACGATGAAACTAGCATTTAAGATTATAGGAAGGATCATACTAGTTTGCACTCACACAGGCAAGTGTGACCCTTCATTATACAAAGATTGAGATAATCAAATCACCCTGGTGCAGATAATAAATAAGAAGGACCTTGTGAGTACAATCTAGATTACATGAAGTCCATAAACTTAAAATGTATTATTTTATACCAGCCCCCTCTTGCCAGTGTTTTACATAAGAGATAATCTCAAAAGAAGGGATTAGTCCTTGGCATACTCCTTTGTTCATACCTATAATAGGGTGTTGCACCTCCCTTCTACACTCTTCTACTATCTAGAAGCTGTTTAGGGTTCTTTGTTGACAGGACCCTCCCAGTCAACAGTTAGGATTACTTTGGTGTATATAAAGGGACTGACTTGAGGCACTCGCCCCTTCCTTGTGGGTAGAACTCCTCTAGGCTGAGATTCTCTCTCTTTGGTGGGAGACTTGGACTCTCTTGTATGGTCTAAATTCTCAACAGAGAAGTAGAGTTCTTTCATTATATTGGATTGTGGTGGTAGAGCTTTTGTACTATTAAAAGCCTTTTTGGAACTGTGCTGAACTCATGAGTTTTCATCCATTCCCTGGCAGCTTCATAGGTAGAAGAGAACTTCTGTCCTGGTACTGTTTGGGACCCCAGAGGCTCCCCACACACACACACACACACACACACACACACACACACACACACGTGTGTGTGTGTGAAACAGAGAAAGAGAAAGAGAGTGTTATTAATTGAAATTGTGCTGCTATATTTTACAAACATATGCATCACATGTGCTTTGTAGAAAGACGGACACTGACTGATATGATAGGGATTTTCAAAATTTACTGAGAGTTCTTTTTTACTATTTACTAACTGACAGAATTTTTCAATCAAAGAAAACATCTTATTTTTTCCTAGCAAAGCCTAAGCTATCTAAAATGATATTTCTTAAAAAAAAAGTGAAATAAATTTCCACATCAATGTAGATCATAACAGATGCTAATGAGTCTAAAGCATGAGTCAATCAACACACAATAGTTTCAGATCTCTCAGGAAGAACTCTCTTGAAAACTTTATATGTGAGGTTATCTTGGGATTATTCTAAGAAGTTTGCCTCAAAATCTACATTCAGCTTTTGTATAATTCCTTAAGCCTTTTAGTACTCTAGCTAAAAAATTTATATTTACCAGCTATGAAGAATTTTGTTTCCGTATATTCACTTAATATATTAGGGTATGTGTAGGCAATAGAGTCTCAAAGCAAGGAAACACTGATTCAATTGGACAAGGAAACACTAATTAATTAAATGAATTTATTTATTATTAAAATTTTAGGCCAGGTAACATTTGTTGAATGACAAGCCTAGCTAGCTTAGGAGCTTTGCTGTTTAATCTATTTAATCTATTTACAAGCTCTTAAACCAGGGTTCATATTAATAAGATCTCTCTTCTGTATAAATAATGATGGAGGGTGAGGCAGTTTCAGAAGTCACCTTGACACTGAATGAGTAATATATCTATTATGACTTCTATGTTATTTATTTTGGGCACAACTCTTCTTTATACCTATAGGTCTCAGGGGGTGACAGGATTTACCAGGAGGCTACCACCTGGCTATGTTGAAACTATGATTTAAGATTATAGGAAGGATCATACAAGTTTGTCCTCAAGCAGGTGAGCTTGACCCTTTCAGTATAGAGGGAACAAGATACTCAGAGTCACCCTAGTGAAGATCACTTGATCACTTGAATCCTGTTATTGATCGATTTGCTTGAGCAGGCTTCAGTAACATTTCCATTGGACCCAAAGGCATCTGGTTGATTCAGGAATATGAAGAGCCTCAAACCATTCCTTCAGGGTCTTGACAAAGAAGTCTGACCATCTTGAAGGTGGGCGGCCACGTGATCATTTGACATCCTGTGGGATCCAGTTGGTAACGGCTCTAGTCCAGCGGTCATCTCCAAATCGCATTATATGTCCAGCCCATCTGATTTTTGATGCCTTGGCAAACGAGATAGCATTCCTGATTCTGGAATAGTGACCATTGTTGGAGCTCTGGATTCCTTCTCTCACTTGAGTGAGGCATGATATTACAGGCACAGCTCTTTCAATTCCTCTCTGGGAGAACCGAATAACATGCTCATCCTGCTTTCATGGGCCCAGGTGTCTGAGGCATATGGTAATGCAGGGAGAACGTTGGAGTCAAAGAGATGTGCCCGGAGCCGGAGCTTCTTTGTCCTTTTAGCTATTTCCTTGATGCCTTTGAAGGCATTCCATGCTGCTCTCACCTTCTACCCAGCTCAGGTTTTAGGTCATTCATGATGTTGACTTCTCGACCTAGGTACACATAACTGCTGCATTCACAGATGTCTGTTCCATTGAGAGTGAATGGGTCTCTGGAACTAGTTCATTTTTCATGAATATTGTTTTGTTTAGATTCAGTTGTTGACCTATCTTTCCAAATTCTGGGTCGAAGTCACCCAGCATTTGTGCCGCTTGGCTAATGCTTGGTTTTATTAGAATGATATCATCTGCAAAGAGGAGGTGGTTTAGTTGCGACCATCTGTCTTCACTCCCATTCCTTCCCATTCTAATTGTCGCATGATGTTCTCGAGGGTGGCACTGAAGAGTTTTGGTGAAATGGTATCACCTTATTGAACCCCTCTTTTTGACATCAATGATCACTTCCCTGTAGAATGGTGAGATCCTGGTGGTGAATCCGTAATACAGCTCACGAAGATCTTGATGTATTGGGTTTGAACGCCCTGTTTGGCTAGAGCTTCGATGACCGTTTCAGTCTCCACAGAATCAAAGGCTTTCTTTAAATCAATGAACGTGAGACAGAGTGGCATCTTGTACTCCCTACAAACCTCAATGAGCTTCGTTACCGTGTGTATATGGTCGATTGTGCTGAATCGGTTTCCGGAAGCCAGCTTGCTCGCATGGTTGTCCTTCATCTAGTGTTTTGCCAATCGTGTTCAGGATGACTTGAGTGAACAGCTTGTAGATGACAGACAACACACAGATTGGGCATTTTTTTTCTTTGTTCATTTTTAAAAAAAAAATTTTAATCTCCAAATCGCATTTTATTTTTTAAAAAATTTTATTACACCACTTTTAGACATACAATTGCAATATGCTCATGCTCGAGTTTTGGTTCCACAGTGTTCCAACACCCATCCCTCCACGCAAACCCATCTCCCATTACCAATGTCCCCACCTCCCTCCCCCATCCTGCACCCCAACTATTTGGCGGGTTCTGTATATCTTTTCTCTCCTCACTATCTCTCCCTCCCTCCTACCTTTCCTACACATCGTAGAATGCAGTACATTAAAGGACATAACTGTTTCCACTAGTTTGATGGACTGCGTGGCCACAAGTGGCCGCGTGACTTAGGGGCCTCATGGTCAGCATCTGGACAGCGAAAATGGCGGCCAATGTGGTGGGTGAGTCTCATACAGCTGCTTCCGGGACCCCACAGAGGTAATGGGCCAACACCCAAAATCCATCTGTCCTCCTGGGGGCCTCATGGTCAGATGAGCTTGGGAGAGCCGAGTTCCAGTTCTCCCAGCTGTGTCTGAGGCTCTGCATGCTGTGGCTGGTCGCCCCAGGGCAGCTCTGGGTAGGGCTACCAGGCTCAGAGAAAATGGAGAGGGGAAAGGTAGACCCCATCTCCATTTGAACAACTCCCAGTGTTTCCTGCTTCTGGGAGCTGTGTGCCAGGGCTTGAACTTGTTTTGGTCTGTTACTCTGGTCTTGAGGTCAGCGTCCCTCCCAGGCGGGCTCTAATGTGCTACAGCAACCTTACAGCAAAAATAGTTTCTAATGTGGTGGGTGAGTCTCATCTGGCTGCTTCCGGGACTTCCCAGAGGTGATGGACCAATACCCAAAACACATCTGTCCTCCTAGGGGCCCTATGGTCAGCTGAGCCAGGGTAGAGCCGAGTTCCAGCCCCCCCAGCTGCGTCTGAGACTCTGAATGCTATGGCTGATCACTCCAGGGCAGCTCCTGGGTGGGGCTACTGGGCTCAAGCAAAATCGAGAGGGGAAGGGGCGACCCCAGCTCCATCTGATAAATTCCCAGTGATTCCCACCTCTGGGAGCTGCCCACCTGGGCTTGAACTCATCTTGCTCTGTTAATCTGGTCTTGAGTTCAGTGTCACTCCTGGGTGGACTCTGATGTTGATGAGCTGCAGCGTCCGGACAGCGAAAATTGTCACTGATGTGGTGGGTGAGTCTCATCTGGCTGCCTCTGAAACCCCCCAGAGGTTATGGGCCCACTCCCAAAACCAATCTCTCCTCCTGGGGGCCTCATGGTCAGCTGAGCTAGGGAAGAGCCGAGTTCCAGTTCCCCCAGTTTCATTTGAGGCACTGCATGCTATGGCTGGTCGCCCCAGGGCAGGGTTAGGACAACAGGCATATAAGGACATTGTGGGTTCCATCTATATTTCATGAAGCCCATGAAATTAAGATGTATACTTTATACCAGCCCCCTCTCTCCAGTGTTTTACTTAATAGATAATCTCAGAAGAAGGGAATAGTCCTTGGCATAATCATGTTAGACATGTAGTAGGGCATGGCACCACCCTACACACCCTTCTACTATCCAGAAGCTCTTTAGTTGATCTTTGTTGACAGGATCCGCCCTGGATTAGGATTACTATTGTGGCTGGTGTTACCATTTTTGAGGTAATTAGCACACTGTTCCCTTCTCTGTTTTACCTAACCTTTGACTCCCAGGTTTGTGATAGATTCCACCTATTGAGAAGACCTCCTAATCCATGTTTTGCCTGACATTGGATATTGGTATCATTATATATATATATATATATATATATATATATATATATACATATATTATATATATATATCATGCAAATAAATGCAGTAGCACCCACAGTTTCTTACTGAATGCCTCTGGGTGTGCTAGGTGTGAGAGAAGCTCTGTTTCTTGTGTGTGTTGTCCTGTTCTGGTGTTCTTCTAAGAACTGTCCTAGTGATTTTTTTTCAACTTATTTTTTATGCTTGTTGCTACTTCTTTGCATGTCTGGTTTCTTTTCCTTTTTTTTTTCTTCTTTTTTGTTTTTGGGTCACACCCAGCAATGCTCAGGGCTTACTCCTAGCTCTGTGATCCGTGCCAGGGAACTTTCCTTGCCATGCAAGGGGATATATATGGGGTGCTGGGGTCAAACCTAGGCCAGCAACATGCAATGTAAGTGATCTGCTTGCTGTGCTCATGCCCAGCCCCTGTCTATTTTATGTTCCAAGTAGTTTCTTGGATTTTAATTTAGAATCCTTAGTCTATAGTTGTGGTTCATCAATAAATGCACAAACTGAGAGCCTACTACTGAAAGTATACCACCCGCACGGCAGAGTCTGGCAAGCTACCAAGGTCGTATTTGATATTGCAAAAACCAGTAACAATTATAGACCTCATTCCCCTGACCTGAATTAATGGTTTTAGGCTTTTCATACTCATGAAGCAACCAGATGCCATTGGGCTACACTGGCACGTGATAGGGTCAAATGGAGATGTTTATGGTACCCGCTCAAGCAAATTGATGAATAATGAGATGTCAAGGAATCAAGTGATTGTGTATATAAGGGGCCTGACTTGAGGTAGTTTCCTCTCTGGTGGTATCCAGTGGAGAAAGTCTGGTTGGGCTTTCTCTGGAGGTATCCTCTTTGGTAGGAGACTTGGGCCCTCGTTCATGGTCTAAGTTCTTACCAGAGCTAGAGGTCTTCCATTATATAGCTTTCAATTTATAGGATTGCGATGGTAGAACTTGTTGTACTAATAAAAGCCTTTTGGAACTGTGCTGGACTCATGAGTTTTCATCTGTTCCCTGGCAGCCTTAGAAGTAGGAGAGAACTTCTGTCCTGATACTCTTGTGAACCCCAGTGGCTCTTCGACAAACATTGTCTTAATTGGGTTAATATGTTATTAATGTAGAAATTTATTGTACCTCCCTACTACAAAAATGCTAAAAATTCCTTCATCATAACACTTCATCATAGTACTAGCTACAGTGTGTTTTAGTTGACATCTACATTTAAATATTGGTGAGAAACAAGGACTATAATGAAGGAAAATACTGAGCAACTGGAAAGCTAAGAGTGATAGACAATAAAGAAATAATGAATAAAAGAATTGAGGAATTTTCAAGATATGAAAAATGATAGCTTGTAGCTTTGTCTTAGTGGATTTGTGTAATGACTTAGATGCCTTAAGTGACTGTTGGTACTAGAAAGAGAGATTTGGCTATTTTTTAAAAAAACTAATGAAGATGGAGAAGATTCTAGAGAATCTTTTATGTGTATGTGTGTGTGCGTGTGTGATCTACAAATCTTAATCACTTGATCACTTGACATCCGTCATTCATTGATTTGCTCGAGCATGCAACAGTACCATTTCCATTTGACCCTATCATGTGCCAGTGTAGCCTAATGGCATCTGCTTGTTCCAGGAATATGAAGAGCCTCACACTGTTCATTAAGGGTCTTGATGAAGAAGTATCTTGTAGGTGGGTGACCATGTAATCTTTTGACATCTGTGGGATCCAGTCCACTACACATAGTGGAGACAATGATTCTAGTCCAGCGGTTGTCTCCAAACTGCATTACATGTCCATCCAGTCAATCTGATTTTTGAAGCCTTGGCAAACAAGACAGCGTCCCTGACTCTGGAACAGTGATGGAGGTCAGAACGCTGGATTCCTTCTCTCACTTGAGTGAGGCTTGATATTCCAAGCATAGTTCTTTTGATTCTTCTTTGGGAGACCCAGATAGCATTCTCATCCTGTTTTCATAGGGCCTACAAATAGTGGAAGTTTTGCTTCAACATTTTCTACTAAAATGCTTTATATTTTAATTTTTGTTTTCAACTTTTGCTTGCAAAGACTTGTATTTTTGTTCTGAATAGTAGTGATGAAATGGGAATTATTTTCTTTCCTTCTTTCTAGTTCAATTGAGACCATTAACAATTAGAATATTTAATAGAATAAAAATTTTATCTAATTGTTTTTGTATTTTCTTGATTTGTCATTTTTGTACTAATTTCCTATAGTTTAACATGTTCTTTTATAAAAACAAAAATATTTTTTGGCAGTTTATTGTGTAGATTTTTTTAAAAGACTGTCCTGGGGTTTTGCATAAAGTTCCATACTTGCTAATGTTAGACACATGTCATTCTATTAGTGAGCCACATTTCCACTCTATTCCCTGTCCCATACCTTATAATTTTGTTATTTTACTAGTTCATGGTGATATGTCTTTTTTATTTTATATTAGTATCTCTTAATATATATTCAGTGTTGTGCTAGTTAAGATCAATTTAGTGATAATTGTTTCTTCAATTTTATTGATAAAGGGCCTTATACCTTTTCAGTCATTAATGTCAATTTGTCAGGTCGGATCATTCTTTTTTTGGGGGTGGGGTGGGTAACACCCAGTAATGCTCAATTCAATATAATTACAGCACTTTTAGGAATTGCTCCTAGAAGTGATTGGGGTACCATATGAATACCAGGAATCAAACCCAGGTTGGCCGTGTGCAAGACAAATGCCCTACACACTGTGCTGTCGCCCCAGTGATGGGCAGTTTATTCTTGACTGAAAATACTTTTCTTAATACTTTGAGATCCAAAATGGAGCAATATTACTACCAGCTCTATGCTCAGAAATCATTCCTGTGGGTCTCAGAGGACTATATGGGGATTGAGGAATCAAACCCACTTAATCAAATGAGAGATCATTACCATACCCACTGTATTATCTTTCCAATGGAAAGGAGTCTTCAATGATGTGATGTCATTGGAAAAGAAAAGAAAAATAAATGAAATTATTAAACTTTTGGTACAGTAAAAGAAACACGAGTTCAAAGAATATAAACAACTAAATAGGAGAAAATATTGCCTAAATATATCAGATAAGGGGCTTGAGCGATAGCCCAGCGGGTAGGGCATTTGCCTTGCGCAGCCGGCCTCTGCTGGCCTGGGTTCGATCCCGGCATCCCATATGGTCCCCCGAGCACCGCCAGGAGTAATTCCTGAGTGCAGAGCCAGGAGTAGCCCCTGAGCATTGCCGGGTGTGACCCAAAAAAGGCAAAAAAAAATATCAGATAAAAGTCTAATATCAAAATATATAAAGAATTCTCAAGGATCAAAGAAATTTTCAGTTTCCAGAAATCCTTTAAAATGTCACTAAAATTTCTTGGGGATTATATGAAAGCTCTGTAATACTTTGGAAAGTATTGCAAAATAGAAAGCTGTTTTGATACTGATCCTCCCTATCTACAAACATGGTTGTATTTCCTTCTACTGGTGTCCTCTTCTATTTCTTTCAGCAGTGACTTTTATCTTTTGCTAGATAAATCCTTCACCAAATTAGTTAAGTTCATTCCTTAGTACTTGATTTTTTGTACCAATTTGAAAAAATTATCTTGTTTTAATTACTCTCCTTCTAATTATTGTCTGTATGCAGAAAAATGACACATATCTTGTCTGCTAGTTTTGCAAGTTTAATGCTTGTTGTATTCTTTTACTATCATTTTTGTTTTATTTTTCGGCCACAATCAGGTTACTCAGGATTACTTCTGACTCTATGCTCAATAATTACTCCTGTTGGGGTTTATGGATGAAATGGAATTCTGGGAACTAAAACAGGTAAAGCCTCATCAGGTAAAGCCTTATTTTTTGTATAGTATTTCTGTAAATTTTTATGTAACTTAGGGATTCTCAATGTATATAGAAGTTTCAGGGGTGGTGTAGTTGCTGACCATCTATCTTCACCCCCATTCCTCCCCATTCTAATTGTCTAATTACATGGTGTTCTTGAGGGTGGTGCTGAAGAATTTCAGTGAAATGGTATCACCATGCAGAACCCCTCTTTTTACATCAATGAAAACAATGTTCCTGAAAAATGAACTAGTTCCAGATGCTCCATTCACTCTTTGAGAGTCTTCCAAAGAGGAAATGAAAGAGCTATGATTGGAATTTAACACATCACTCAAGTGAGAGAAGGAATCTGGAGTTCCAACCTCTGTCAAAGGTCGAGTCAGGGATTCGGTCTCGCTTGCCAAGGTGTTTAAAATCATATGGGCTGGACATGTAATGTGGTTTGGAGAAGACTTCTGGTATAGAGCTGTTACTGACTGGATCCCACGGAATGTCAAAAGATCACGTAGCTGCCCACCTATAAGATGGTCAGACTTCTTCGTCAAGACCCTGAATGAATGGTGTGAGGCTCTTCGTAACCTGGAGCAAGCAGATACCATTGGACTATACTGGCACATGACAGGGACAAATGGTAACATTACTGGTGCCAACTTGAACAAATTGATGAATAAAGTGATGTCAAGTGATCAAGTGATTAAAGTTTCATCTAGAAATAGTGATAGTTTAGCTTTTTAAGTTTGGATTTTTTTTTTCTTTAAATGCCAGGACTGTATTGAAGAGAGTGGATAAAGAATTATCTATAGTCCAAAACTATATTGAAGAAGAGTGGAGAAAGAGAATTTTCTTATCCTATGTCACCTACGGTTTTACATGCAGTTTCTCCCACAAATGCCATCATTAATTATTGATAACAGTTATGGTTTTAGTGCATGTTACATCTCTTAGTACCACACATGACCCCCGACCTTTTTTTCTGTGTTTTCCAGTCAATCTATTGATTTTTCTCTCAGCACCTCTAAAGCTTGGCATCTTCCCACCTGATTTTCAGTATCCAATGTGAATTATCAATTAATATTTTCCATAACCACAATCTGTTTGTCTATGTGCCACAGGTAGTGAGATAAGCATATACTAATCCTTCTGACTGGCTTATTTCTCTCAGCATGAGAACACCAGTTCCATTGGTTTAGGCAAACTGAATAACTATTTTTGGGGTCTGTACAATATTTCATTGATTACATATGCACAACATTTTATGCATTTTTCTTTTATCAGATGTTTGGGTTGCTTCCATTATCTGTTAGTTGTAATAACAACCATAATGAGCATAGACTAAATATGTATCATATATAACATATATATGTATATATTAGAATGAATATATACATATATGAGATGTATGTATAAATATTCATATAACATTAATATATATATAATATATAGTTATATGATGAACATATTTATATAGTTTTGAATGAGCTGAAGCTAAAGTGATGTAACTGGATCTAATAGAAACTCCATACTTTTTTGATAAATCTCCATATATTTTTCACAGAGATAGTAAATTAACATTCCCAGGAACAGTAGATCAAGGTCCTTTTTTTCTACACATTCCCTCAACACTTGTTTTCATTGTTTTTTAGAAGTACTACCTCATTGTCATTCCATTTGTTTTCCTCTGATAGTAAGTGATAATGAACAATTTTGGAAATGCTTATTGGCAACATCCATTTGTTCTTTAAGGAAGTGTCTATTCATCTCTTCTCACCATTACTGGGACTATTTTTGTTGCTGTTGGGTATCTTTGTGTTCTATAAATTTTAGTTCTTTTGAGTTATTTGAAATATTATGTGTGGCTATCATGTCCCAGGTTTTAAGACTGCACTTGTCTCGTAATTAACCAAAATGACACAATCTAATGTTGGAACAAGAAGAAGATAAAAAGTGCAAGAATTTTGATATTTTGCTTACACATTTTTACTTGGTTTAATTCAACTCTTAATGTCAATATATTGTATATTCTTAAATAAAATGTTGAGAATATCCTCATCTCCCAAGTTTTATTCCAGAATTTAATAATATTTGGGCCTCAGATAAATAATATAATTACTATGGTAGTCATTTTTTCATTAAAAATGATCATGTTTACAGCATATCATTCAAATTACTGACTTTTGTATTTAATTGATATAATAATAACAAACAAGTATTTCTATTACATTTTCACAGGGTCTTTCTTTACCATGCACTTTGTGTAACTTAAGCATGTAAACTTAATAATTGCATGTGTTCCAGAGATAGATTAAAATAATCTTAAAATATTCATGCAGAATGAGTTTCTGGGAGTAGCGTTCTGTTCTCTATAAGTACCACAATTCCTTTACTATCAGGCCATAAGAAAATATGAAATCATGCAATTTTCTGCTACATATATGGTGCTGGAGTGTATCATATTATGCAATGTTAGTCAGAAGAAGAGGGGCATATATTGAATGATGTTCTTCATATTTGTGATATAAAGAAACATAGTAAGGAGTTAGCAGGTTTCCAAAGTCAGCAGAAATAAAGAGATGGTCTTTAATAAAATTTATGTAAATGTGGAAGGCTCAGTAGAGGTACAGGAGATAAGGAAAGACCTAGTTCGGGTGCTGGGACATGGTGAAGGGAAGCCACCAGACCCTCTGGCAAAGGGTGTCATGGCTGGGATGTTTGTGCATGAGACCCTACCATTATCGTATTGTAAATAAAGGTGCCTAACAAAGCTTTTCAAAGAATGTCTTGAATTTATGTTAAATAACTCTTAAATCAACTTGATCATTGTTCATTTGACTTCCCGTTGATCGTCGATTTGCTCCAGCAGGCACCAGTAACATCTCAATACATCCTGTCACATGATAGATATCCCAGGTGCATCTGCCCACTCCAGGAACATAAAGAGCCTCAAACCATTCCATACAATCATGGAAATGAGGTCCATAATTGTTACTGGTACTTGGCAGAACAAATACGACACAGGTAGCTTGCCAGGCTCTACCATGCGGATGGGATACTCTAACTTAGAGTATCTTGAATTAAATAACAACTAAATATACAACTTAAAATAATGAATACAAATAGCATATTTTCCTTGGGGTCTTTCCAAATCAAGTAGTGAAGAATAAAATGACATTTAGTCAGGGAAAATATTGTTTATTTTGGACATTAGAGGAGAAATTTGAGAGTTTCAAAAATGTTGTATTTGATACTTTTCTGTAAGAGTGGATATTACACAGTTTCTATAAGACATATCTTTATTTTATATACCTATGAATTTTCTTAGCTATAAAAGAATCTTTATCTATATTATAGAGCCTAAATTTAATTGCAATACCTAGGAAGAATCCACAAATATGTATTGGCAGAAAAATTGGCAGTGAGTCCAACCACAATCTACTTTTATGTAGAAAGGTTTGGTTGATAACTATAAAACATTATAGACAAGTTTGACATCTCTTAAGTTGGTCAAACAACACAAGAAAACCTGACTTTTCTTAAAATTTAGAAAAAATTTCATTTGCTTACAATAGTTTGCTGCTATTTAAAGAATCCTAATAACAATGAATTCCATTGTTATTAGGATTTTTTAATGTATTTGACTGCTACTTTCATTGGTGAGGTTGCATATTGTTATATAATGAGAAATTATTTTTTTATATTTTCCCACTGTTTCCAAAGTATAGCACCATCACCAAAATATTCCATTATAACCCACGTACTAAGACAAACTATTGTTTAATGTTTGGTGTCTTGAGAACCCCAATCTCTATGGTACCTTTTGTTTATTCATTCAACAAATCCCCTGAGCTCAACACAAATAGAACAGGTATAATTGTGGATAGCTTGAATATGACTACATCTACACAAAAGACCACTTTATATTGTCTACTAAATTATGGAGCCATAAATATAAATTTCTATGGATTTTTAATAATTCAAACCATCACCAAATGAAACTAATTCAGCAGACTGAAAATTGTTTTTTCTTTTTAGGTCTAGCTCCAAAAATATTCTTATGGAAAAACTTAAGGTAAAACCTTGTCAATTGTTTTTCATTATGGTACCATTTTTGGATAAAAGGCTTAGCTAGCTTTGGAGCTTTGTTGTTTTACCCATTCACAGTTTAATCTACTTACATGTTATTAAGCCAAGGTTCATTCTAATGAGATCTCTCTTCTATGTAAACACTGCTAGAGGGTGTGGCAGTTACAGAAGTCACCTTGACTCTGAATAACTTCTGACTTATTACACATCAACTAATACCTCTATGCTTTCTAGTTTGGGCACAGCTCCTCCCTTATACCCATTGCACCCAGCTGGGACAGTTAGAATTTACCAGGAGACTACGACCCTGGCTACTTGAAACTATTGCTTAAGATTATAGGAAGGATCATACTAGTTTTCCCTCAAGCAGGAGTGTGTGGCCCTTTCAGTATACAGAGATTGAGATACTCAGAATCGCCGTGGTGCAGATAATAAATTAAAAAAAACTTGTGGGTACCATTTAGATTACATGAAGCCCATGAAATTAAAATGTACTACTTTATTCCAGCCCCTCTCTTTCTCGCTCCAGTGTTTTACATAAGAGATAAGTTCAATAAAGAGATTAGTTCTTGGCATACTCAGTTTATATGGTTTGGCTCCACCCTTCTACACTCTGTTTAGGAGTCTTTGTTGACAAGACTCTCCTGTCAAAGATAGGGTTACTTTGGTGTATATAAGGGGGACTTACTTGAGCACTCGCCCCTTTCTTTTGGGTAGGACTCCTCTCTGGTGAGATCCTCTCTCTTTGGTGGGAGACTTAGGCTGTCTTGTATAGTCTAAGTTTTGACTAGAGCTAGAGTCCTTTCATTGCATTGGATTGCAGTGGTAGAGCTTTTGTGCTATTAAAAGTCTTTTTTGGAACTGCGCTGGTCTCGTGAGTTTTCATCCATTCCCCTGTTGGCCTCAGAGGTAGAAGACAACTTCTGTTCTGATACTGTTGGGGACCGGAGCGGCTCCCCTGACAACCATCTAAGACATATCATAAGATTTGCATAGTTTATGCATTTCATAAATCTTAATTTTAAAGGTTTTAATGTAGATAATAGTGAAATATTTTAACAATCAAAAGCATTACTAACTTAAGGAAATTGTCTAGTATCTTCATGTATCAATGGGTTCTCTGAGAAATATTTCTCTAAATATTAGTAAAAGTCTATATTCACATTCACTTGATATAATCCTGAGTAGTACAAAACTGTTTGTGGGATTCTATTCAAAGTATATTTTCTCTGAGTCAGTTTTCATATACATTTCTTTGGCAATGCTGATCTGCTCTTTGAATAAAGGTTTGATAAAGACAAAAAGTACAGTTGCTTCAAGAGACAGAAGCAATTTTCATGTGAAGTACAAATGGAAAAGCTTTATCTCTTTGAGATGCAGATGAGAATCTTATTATGGTCTTGATGATCATATGGAAGAGTGAAAATTTATCTTATTTGAGTCAGAAAAAAATTCATTCCATTTAATTTGACAAAACTACATTGCCCAATTTATAGAAATATATTTTTACCTTTATAGTTTCTATAAAGTCGCCAATGTTTTCACTGTCGATTATAGACAAATTTTATATTATTTTAAAATTTTACAAAGACATATTAATAGTCATCCTCTCTCTAAAGTAACAACTATACCCTAAAAAGGTCTCATTTTTGTTTTTACTTCATTGATTTTAAGTTGTCATTTCCTTCCTTCTAGTTAGAATCTCAGTCTGATTTTTTTTACAGATGGCCTAAAACATCAAAGAAAGCAACAGGGAATCATATTAACACCATTCCGTTGTGAAAAGTTCTGGGATTTCTCTTCATATTTTTTAGTAACATGATGATATCTCTTAATATCTAATAATGAAAACTATTATTCATGTCTTGAAAGAGTCACATCTTAGCAAATCATGTCTTTTTCCCCTTCAAAGTATATAATTTATCTCTTAGAAATCTCTTTCAACTGTTGGTACATTGTTGGGGAGCCGCTGGGGTCCCCAACAGTATCAGGACAGAAGTTCTCTCTATCTCCAAGCCCACCAGAGAAAGATTGAAAGCTCACAAGTCTGATGCCGTTCCAAAAATGCTTTTAATAGTACAAAAGCTCTACCACCACAATCCATTATAATGACAGAACTCTAGCTCTTATCAGAACTTAGACCAATAAAGAGAACCCAAGTCTCCCACCAAAGAGGATCCTACCAGAAAGGAGTCCTACCCAAGAAGACCATACAAGAGAGCCCAATTCTCCCACCAAAGAGGATCCTACCAAAAAGGAGTCATACCCAAGAGAGAGGATCTCACCAAAGAGAGAGTCCTACCAAAGAGGAGACCTATCCATAAAGGGATGAGTGCCTCAAGTCAGTCCTCTTATTACACAAAGGTAATCCTAACTTCAGAGAGAGTCCTGTCAACAAAGAAGCCTAAACAGCTTATAGATAGTAGAAGAGTGTAGAAGGGTGGTGTCACACTCTATTATGGGCATAAAGAAATGATTATGCCAAGGACTAATACCTTTTCCAAGATTATCTCTTATGTAAAACACTGAAGGGAGAGATGGGGCTGGTATAAAATAATACATCTTAATTTCATGGCTTCATGTAATCTAGATGGTACTGACAAGGTCCGTCTTATTTATTATCTGCACCAGGGTGACTCTGAGTATCTTGTTCTCTGTATACTGAAAGGGTCACACTCACCTGCTAGAGGGAAAACTGATATGATCCTTCATATAATTTTAAAACGATAGTCTCAAGGTAGCCAGGGTGGTAGTCTCCTGGTAAATTCTAACTGTCCCAAGCTGGGTGCAGTGGATATAAAGAGGAGCTATGCCCAATCTAGATAACATAAAAGGCTTAGATCTATAATAATAAGTCAGAAGTTACTCATTCAGAGTCAAGGTGACTTCTGTAACTGCCAACCCCTTCATTAGCGTTTATATAGACAAGAGATCTCATTAGTATGAACCCTGTCTTAAGAACATGTAAATAGATTAAGCTGTGAGGAGATAAAACAACAAAGCTACCAAGCTAGCTAGGCCTGTCACCCAACAGTACACCAGATTCCTATGTCAACTGTAACAATACCATTGCTTTATAATGTTGATAATGGTAAAATAGTCGCTTTGCATATTTTAGGATCATGTAATTGCTTCTCCTGGCAGCGAGGTTCTGGGATCAGTCTATGAAGATCTGTATGAAACAGATAACCCTCTAATCTATGATTTTTCTTTCTTTTTTTCCTCTGCTGTTGACTCTTTGCTTATACACTCAACTATCTTCAGTGGCTTCCATCAGGCTAGAATTCTAGAAATTTCTCTATCATTGAAAACTTTAGTTGGGAGTATCTCCCATTTCTAAAAATTAATGCAGAGATAAATGGTTAATAAAACAAATGTCTGCAGATCTGTTGAGTATCATGAATGTGGGGTTGCAAATATCTGTTTTAGGTACCGGATTATCATCTTCCAAATACATACTAAAAAAGAAAAAAAGAGAAATATGATCCGATTCTGGGAAGTAAATATACATTTTGAACTCTCACACAGGCCTGTCTCCGACTCAGGTATTCTCCCTGGGGTGTGCAGCTGGCCGGGCGGGCGCCAGGGGTTGTGGTAGAGCCCCAGGTCTCGGCAGAAGGTGGAACTACAACCACCAGAAGTCCGAGTGGATGCGGAAGTAAACGGACATTTTGAGCTCTCATACCGGCCTGTCTCTGCCTCAGGTATTCTCCCTGGGGTGTGCAGCTAGCCAGGCGGGCACCAGGGGCCGTGGTATAGTCCCAGGTCTCGGCAGAAAGTGGAACTCCAACCTCCAGAAGTCCAAGCGGAAGCAGAAGTAAACGGACATTTTGAACTCCCACAACGGCCTGTCTCCGCCTCAGGTATTTTCCCTGGGGTGTGCAGCTGGCCGGGTGGGCGCCGGGGATGTGGTAGAACCCCAGGTCTGGGCAGAAGGTGGAACTACAACCACCAGAAGTCCGAGCGGAAGTGGAAGTAAACGGACATTTTGAACTCTCATACCAGCCTGTCTCCGCCTCAGGTATTCTACCTAGGGTGTGCAGCTGGCCGGGTGGGCGCTGGGGGCTGTGGTAGAATCCCAGGTCTCGGCAGAAGGTGGAAATACAACCCCCAGAATTCCAAGCAGAAGCAGAAGTAAATGGACATTTTGAACTCTCACACTGGCCTGTCTCTGCCTCAGGTATCCTCCCTGGGGTGTGCAGCTGGCGGGCGGGCACCAGGGGCCACTTATTAATACAAAACTAGGAAATTCAACACCAAGAGAAGGTAATACCCTCAAGAAAAAAGAAACAGTACACTAGAGGAACCTATCCCTGAACACTGCAACACCATTGGGGAAACAACGCAGATCCCCAGCTCGAAGAACAGATGAAGGAATCGACCCTAAAGACTCAAAAAAGAATACGGATGTGAAAGATCTCTCTGACAATGAAATTAGAGAAGAAATGGGTAGGATGTTGGAAGGAGCTCAACAAAAAAAATGGAGCAGATGTCCAATAAAATACAGGAGAACAGAAACGAAGCAGTTGAAAGGGCAGTCAATAAATTACAGAGGAAATGAGAGCAGAAATCAGAACCATGCAAATAGAAATATCAACGCTTAAAAACTCAGTAGATGAAATGAAAAACACAATAGTGGCTCTCAACAGTAGGATGACAGCAGCGGAAGAGAGAATCAATGAGACTGAAGATGAGCTGCAGAAAGCACTCAGAGAACTACATAAGATGGAAAAAGACTGGAAAATGGATCAGCAACTGAACAGAGAACAATGGGATGAAGCCAAGCAGAACAACATAAGAATCATCGGCATCCCAGAGGGACAGGAAAGTAACCCCAAGGAAATTAAAACAGTTAAAAATATCATGGCTGATAAGTTCCCCTAGTTAAAGGATGAAGGCATCCAGATCCAAGAAACCCGATGCATACCAGCAAGAAGAGACCACAATAGAAAGACCCCAAAACACATCCTAGTCAAACTAATGGATGCCATAGACAGAGACACAATTCTTCAGGCAGCAAGATCAAAGAAGGAAATTGTATACAAAGGAGCATCCATTTGACTTTCAGCAGACTTCTCAGAAGACACCCTCCAAGCCCGAAAGCAGTGGTGGGATATAGTAAAAAAAAACTTAATGAAATGAATGCCTCAGCAAGAATTCTTTATCCAGCTAAACTCTATATTTGAAGGACAGATATACAACTTCTTGGATAAACAACAGCTTAGGAACTTTGTAAAATCAAAACCATCGTTAAAAGAAGGACTGAAAGATCTACTATAAGACGAGACATAACCCAAAAGAACAACCAACCTATGCAGAAATATGGCACAAAATCCGATGACAATAATCTCTCTCAATGTCAATGGTCTAAATGCACCAGTTAAGAGACACAGAGTGGCAAAATGGCTCAAAAAATTGAATCCGACATTCTGCTGTCTGCAAGAAACACACCTGAACAATCGGAGCAAAGACAGGCTCAAAATAAAAGGCTGGAAAACAACCCTTCACTCAAACAACCCATCCAAAAAGGCTGGGGTGGCCATAATGGTATCAGTCAACATAGACTTCAGGCTGAAGAAGGTCAGAAGGGACAGTGAAGGTCACTTCTTAATAGTCAAGGGATGCATATATCAGGAAGAAATCACGCTATTAAACATATATGCACCCAACGAGGGGCCAGCAAAATACCTAAAACAACTACTAATAGACTTCAAAGAAGACATTGACAGCAACACAATTGTAGTTGAAGACTTCAACACTGCTCTATCAACCCTGGATAGATCAACAAGATTGAAACTTACCAAGGAAATACTGGCCCTAAAAGAAGAGATGGAAGAAAGAGGGCTGGTAGATATATACAAGGCATTTCATACCCCAAAAAGCTGAATACACTTTCTTCTCCAGTGCACATGGAACATACTCCAAAATAGATCACATGCTGAGCCATAAATCATACCTCCATAAAATCAAGAAGATAGAAATTGTACCAACTATTTTTTCAGACCACGATGTGCTGAAAATAGAAGTTAATTGTGCACAAAAACAGAGACCAATACCAAGTACCTGGAAACTAAACAGCTCATAGCTGAACAACCAGAAAGTTATAAAAGAAATCAAAGAGGAAATCCAAAGATTCCTGGAAACAAATGAGACTCAAGACACGAATTACCAGAACTTGTGAGATACAGCAAAAGCAGTATTAAGAGGAAAGTTCATAGCTCTTCAAGCATTCATCAGAAAAGAAGAAAAGGCCATCATAAACAGTCTGACTTCACAACTTAAGATCTTAGAGAGTGATCAACAAAAGGGAGCCCAACCCAAGCAGAAAGAAAAGAAAGAAATAATAAAACTTAGAGCAGAAATCAATGAAATGGAAAGTCAAAAAACAATCCAGAAGATCAACAAAACCAAAAGCTGGTTCTTTGAAAAAATAAACCAGATTGACAAACCACTTGCAAGACTTGTAAGAAAAGGAAAAGAGAGAACCCAAATGAATAGAATCAGAAATGAAAAAGGGGGACATCACAACAGAAACCACAGTAATTCAAAAGATCACCAGAGATAATATGAGAGCCTGTATGCCACGAAATAAGAGAACCTAGAAGAAATGGACAAATTCCTGAATTCCTATAGCCTCCTAAGAATGCAACAAGAAGATTTGGAATACCTCAACAAACCTATCTTCATCGAGGAAATAGAATCGGTAATCAAAAGTCTCCCCAAACACAAAAGCCCAGGTCCAGATGAATTCACCAGTGAATTCTACAAAACCTTTAAAGAGGACCTACTCCCAATTCTTTTTAAGCTCTTCCGACAAATTGAAGAAACAGAAACACTCCCAAATAGCTTTTACGAGGCACATATCACCCCTGATACCCAAAGCAGACAGAGATGTCATGAAAAAGGAAAACTACAGACCAATTTCCCTGATGAATACAGATGCTAAGATCTTCAACAAAAGAAGAGCAAATAGAATCCAAAGAGTCATCAAAAAGATTATACACCATGACCAAGTGGGATTCATCCTGTGAATGCAAGGATGGTTCAACATCCGCAAGTCAATCAACATAATACATCACATCCACAAAAAAGAAAAAATAAAAACCATATTATCATATCAATAGATGCAGAGAAGGCATTTGACAAGGTTCAACACCCGTTCATGATAAAAGCTCTCCATAAAATGGGGATTGAGGAACCTTCCTCAAGATAATCCAGGCCATCTACTACAAGCCCACAGCAAGCATCATTCTCAATGGGGAAAAACTGAAAGCTTTCCCCTTAAGATCAGGGACAAGACAAGGCTGCCCACTCTCACCACTTCTATTCAATATAGTACTGGAAGT